>OX439128.1:23322523-23570023 GCA_949318235.1 Ecdyonurus torrentis | reverse complement strand
ATCTACAGGTAACTATTTAATAAATATATTCAAATAACATCACTTTCAGAAAACACTCTTACTCTGTTGATAGTATATACGTATACAATTTTTATTGAATTTACAAGACGAATATAAGACATGACTGCATCGACAATGGGTGTGTTCGCTCGCTCCAGCGGGAGAGATGCGAGTGATTGAATACGAACATCGTTTGCTGTGTGTGTGTAGCTTTTTTTTTTTTTTTCCTTCTTTATTTATTTCTCTCTGGTTCCATAGGGAATGTGACAAACAGGCTCAGTAGTTTTTTTTTATATGTCAATATTACATAGTGTTAGGTGTACCGCTAAGCAAACAAAATATTCACAATATATTTCCTAAATTTACTTCCTATACTTCCACTACAATGAATTTAAAAAAAAAAAAAAGGAAAGGCAATATTATCAATTTTTCTTCCGTATATAAGGAAAAGAAAAAGAAAAGAAAAGAAAGAATAATAAAAAAAGCTATTGTATATTAAGGTTTCCTTTTGTCGATAAAAAATTTAATATACATAAATTTTAGACATTATATAAAATATACGTCATTTCTATCATCAATCTTGCACTATAATATAAGATATTGTATTTTTCATATTATAAAGAATGCGCTGCTTTTCTTTTTAGTTTAAAAAAATGCGGTTTTATATTTAATAATCAGACAGCTTTGTAAAGTAAAGTTCAAAGAGTGTTGAGTATCTTACGCCAAAAATTAAAATTATAAAAAAATACAAGGCAAAATAATAATATAAAATACGCAGAAGAGTTTGAGAAATTATGCCTTATGGTGAAATCATTTTATGTCACAGTTTGTCAAATTTTTATGCATTTTTATTATACTAACTAGAAATTAAATACTAAGATACACACAGTTTTGTTTCGTAATTAAATATCTATGATGGATATGGCATCAGCAGGGACTGTATCAAAACCATAATGAAGTCTTGACTAATCATTTTTGTACTGTGATTTTTGTTGCTATAAAAATATAGGGCAACATGAAATCACTATTTAATCCGACAATGATACAGAGAGAAAAGTTCTGGTTTTATTGTCATCAATTTCTTATGTAATTAAAGGTACATATTGGACATATAAGTAAGGTAGCCTGCATTGCAGTAGAATACATCTCAAAAAGAGATAGTTATGCACGTCATGACTTTGCAGCTATGAATTACGTGAGCATAAACTTGGAGGTTTCAATTCTAAAAGTTACAATACTGCAATCTTATCTAATAAGAAGTGCATGAAGTAAGTCTTATTAAAAAGTTTTTTTGTTTGTTTTTTTGATGGCAAAGTAAGATACTTTCAGTTAAGAAAACAACTTCTATTATTCTTCGTTCTATAATACTTCTTATATAAAGTAAATTATCATTGATTCAACTGCAATCTACTCTAGTTTAATTATGTAGTTTTTTTTATTGTTTTTTTTTTATAAATGTTGAAAAGTTTAATTTCACATAATACTATAAAATATATTTCAACAACACCTGTTTTCAATATCTTGCTTCCAAACATGTGAAGTATTTTGTTCTTCTATTATTATTATTTTTTTGTTATTAATTGAGTAGTTTATTTTTTATTCTGCGCACGAAATTGGGAAATAATACCTCAAAATAAATTATAGAGTCGTGTGCATAGGAGAATAAATCTATAATATATATGAACGTTCTCTTTTTCTCTCAAAATGTCATCGCATGGTCAATTGAAAAAAAAAAAAAAAAGAAGAAGAAGAAGCAACAAACAGTATAATAGCAGTTCCTCGTTATTTATAATTACAGCTCTAAAAATAGAATGTTTTAAAGTTAATTAAAATAATTGCTCAATTTTTTTTAATACTACTGCATTTAAAAATAAATTCATTCAAAAAAATAAAATTAAAATTTTATATCATTTTTTTTTTTTTTTTTTTTGTCAGTAAGAGCTAAAATTATATCACTGCTATTTTTAACAAGAAAAAAAAGCACCCTTCTTCTCTTTTCCTCTCGAAAAAAAAAAAAAAAAAAAGAAGAAGGAGAAGAAGAAGAAGAAGTCATTTAGGCTTTAAGATCTGCATACAGATTATATCACAATTATTTGAAAATGTTAGGCAATTTATTTGCATAAGATGCTTTTCCTTTTTACAAAGTACATTATATAAGAAGTAGCTTAAAAGGAGAAGTTTGTAAAGAAAAAAAAATTGTATAAAAAGCAAATGACGATGTTACATGAACGACATTGATTATCGACCTATTGAAAAATAAAAGCTTTGAAAATTTAACACCCACGTTTCACTGATAAACAGGAATTGACAACTTTTCGTAACATCTTAATCTACAAGATTTTAAAATAAGAAGCTAATTAGTTTAATTATATATCAAAGCAAGTGTTTAAGTAATTAATTAATTATGTATATTTTTTTAATCATCAATTAAAAAACAATTTTTGAAATTTTATTTTTAACTTTCATGAGATTTTAATCACTTTCTCTGTCTCTATCTTTTTAATATTATGAATTTTATATAAGTTATATTAAATACAGAACAAACACAAATGTAGCTTACCCATGAAAAAAGTTTTAATTAAGGTAATAAGAACAGCTTCAGTAAGCTCAATCATATTCATCATGGATGAAACTATTAGCTTAATTTTTCGTGAAAATATACAAATTTATGTGTTCAAACCAATTTTGACACAGTTTAGCTTTTAGTTAATTTTTCTTCTTCTTCTTCTTTTATCATCCAAATTTTATAATAAATTAAATTGGTTTGAAGAATAAGGTATTTTGTACGCACCAGAAGCAGAGGTCTTATAAACAAGTTTTACAGGTTAAAAAAGAAGTAAAAGTAAAAACATTGGTATTTGCGTAAATAATGTATATATTTTTTTTTGTTCTCATTGTGTAGTAACAATATCTTTATACTCTTGTAGTTAAAAAAAAAAATGAAATGTGCTGATTTTATTTAATTATTATTATAACTTTTCTAATGCTTACTAACATTTTTATATTATGTTGATTATAAGCACCCACCAATAAGACTAAATTGTCTTACTTAGTGAGACTTATGTATGTATTTATTTTTTAATAATAATAATAAATAAATAAAGGTTACAAAGCACTGATTATTATTATTATTTTTTATTAAATTGGCTACACTACAACTTACTTTATTTTTCTTATATTATTTTGTATTTTTTCATGATCAATTTAAATTTCTGCATTCAGTTGCAAAATGTACATTTTTCTTGATATTTTTCATGTTATTTTCCTATACTGTACGTTATATGATATGTAGCGTACAGGATTATGTATGTATTTATTATGTTTTCTAGGTGATTCATTATTTATATGTACTGTTAAAATGGTTTTTAAAGTTATAACTTATAATTATATAGGTATACAATCTAAGTTACGTATATAGGAGTAAATATATCAAAGTAGTATACTTACAGTATAGTGTTACACAAGAGTATAATTATAGTTTTTCAATATTTTATAAGTATCACGTTTTTGTGGAGGTTTCGTTAATAATAATAATTATGAAAAATTTAGGACAAAAAAGAATGATACTTAAATATCAAAGCTAAAATTATATACAAAGACAAAAGACCATTTTTGAAACAAAAAACTGGCAAGTAATTCTTTGTGATATTTTGTTTGTTTGAAGTGTATAAATGTATGAATATAAACATTACTTTTTTTACCGCAGTAAAAGATTACTTGAGTAATAACTTTAAAAAAAAAATTATGTAAAAAAACCTAATCCTAATAATAACGTTGATAAACAAGCAAAGATGTTGTCACAGTAAAATGTCCAATAATGAACAAAGAAAAGCAATAATGATGCTTTTAAAAGAGGCAATCATTTAATAATGTTAGGGAAGTCAAAAATGTTTTATTCAAAAATTTTAAAGCTAAATATTTGAAAGCAACTTTTCTCTAATATTATAATGCTAAATGCGTTTATATTCCAATTTTATCACGCTATGACGTTAAACGGTAAGCAGGTTTTGGCGTTTTATTTAATTTGGAATTAAATATTATATTAAAACTGTGATTTTTGTTCATTTACATTTACGTTTTACAAAAATGACATTTTTTTGTGTGATTTTCTGTCATTTTTTTTTTCTATTTCTTTTTTAGCATAATAAAACCAAAGATTGAACGAGGCACATGAACGTGATGTTGCCGATGTTTACAAGAATAATAATAATAATATATATAAATAAAAAGAATAAAGAGAATGATGTCAATTTACTTAAGTGTGAGTACAGCTCTTGTCTTTATCTGTAGCAGTTTTTATAACGTATACAGTATAACGGTGGTTAGTAAGCTGCACAGAGAGAGAGAGAGAGAGAGAGAGAGAGAGAGAGAGAGAGAGAGAGAGAGAGAGCTTTTGTTTTTGAGTAATCTGCATGCAAATGACAACAATATTATACTACATACCTCTGTATATATAATCCTTGCAAGTTTAAATTGTATAACAATTGAGAATATCATAATACATCATTAGTGTAAACAACGTTACAACAATTTATAATAATAATAATATTGTAAATCACATAGTAAAACTATTTTACCTTATACAAATTAATAGTATTAATTTTTACAGAAGCATACAATGTAAATAGCTTGTTTTACTGCATTATAGTAATATTATTATTATATTGCAACACTGATTGATGATGCAGTATTTTTATTGTGTTTATTATAAACTATAAACGGTATTATACTTATAAAATATAACAGTTATATAAACTACAGTATATTAGTTTTTAATTCCCATGTGGTCATTTATAACTTTATATTATCTAAAATTGTGTGGTACATAGAGAAAAAAAATTATATGACTAAATTAAAAATAAATAAAATAACAACTTATTATGAGTATAATATATTATTAATTAATTTTGTGATTTTAACTTCACTTTTTGCATAATTTTGCTAATTTATAGTTCAGAGTTTAAAAAACAGAATCGTATAATAAATGGAAATTATTTAAGCATAGAAAAACATTACAAACTATTACATATATATCAAAGATGTGTGACATAATTCAAATTATATAATGCTTATAGGCATATAGACAACATGAAAACATAAGCATTTCTATCACAAAACACTTTGGTCTCACTAATTGGTCTAATTGGTCTCACTAATTGGTCTCAAAACCCAGGTGTAGCGCCGTAGCAGTGATCAGAAAATTTTGATTTATGCAACCCGCACAACATTTTTATATTAGATAGTTTTTGCTTGTTTCTGACGTCATAAACAGAAATATTCACGCATATTGCATACTTTACAGGTTTTTTACGCTCTCTTGTGGGGCCACATTATTTACATCCTAGTAAAAATTATCATCAGTTTGTAGATCCCATTTTGTGTTAAAGAACATGTTGTTTCATGTTTTCTATGCCTTTATGTATAATAAATATTATATAAATTTTGTGGTCAAGGTTTTGGAAAATGTGGCTGTCAAATCCTCACAACAGCTTAATAAAGTTATTATTATAATTTTTAACACGTATAATCGTATTTATGATTATATTATTAATGAAAACACAACAATGAAAGTCATTTAAAATATAAATTATGTTTAACACACATAATGAAACTGAAAACATTTTTATGCAAAATGCTCAAAAGTGTTAAAATTTCATAATGCTTGTTACTGGTGGCGGTTTGTAGCCAACCATAATGTGCGCAGAAATAAGTGGTATATACCATTAATTTACTATCACTTAACATTGGAAGACTATTTTTAAAAGATTGTGAGAAAGCTATCATTACAATTCATAAAATTAAAATAAATTTTAAGATCCACTTAAATAAAAATTATTTAAGTATATAAGGTATAAAATAATTTAAGAACAAACATTTTCACTAGTAAAAAGCATTCAAATTCACTTGCCTTGAATTCACAAATCACATTGATTTGATCCCTGCTCCCCTTCCCCTTCCTCCCCACAACAGACTATATCTAAAATAAAGAAGCTTTGCAAGTAGCTGTATATTTTACATAATGTGTTTGGAGGTCAAAATATTATAATTTATTTTTCGTGTAAAATATTAAAATACAGATTATCAATAATTGAAAAGAATTCAATACTTAAAAATAAAGCTTTGTCTTACGAATATACACGTAAACACAATGTGAGTTTATAATTAAATTAAATTTTTTTGTACCTTTAATCCTTATTTATCTTTGAAGCTCGTGTTATTGGAATAAAGTACGCGTAAGTTTTCACTGCAAAGCTTAAAACTTTGAATGTACAAGATTATTTTGAGAGATTATTTACAAGTGTTTTTGAGATAACGATGTTATATCTATATAAAATTAGTAAAAACTTATAAGAAAGGAAAATATTTGGGATTTAATGTGTGCAGTTTTCAATATTAGTAAGCTAAATCTCTTAAAATATGTTGTTTTTTTAAATACATAACTACATAAGCCAAAATGCTTATGATAAAGTTTGAAACCCAAAAAGTTTGTATTTTTTACAAACATCTTTAAGACATGTAAACACACTTTTATATAGTTTTCTATACAGTTGTGTTCATAATCTTAAATTAAATTATGTTGACATTAAAATTCATCACTGCCAATATATTTTATGAAATATTTTTAAGTACTAAATTAGTTAGCATTATATATTTTATATAAATATATATAATATATATTAGTTACCTCACCTCGTGTTACAAATTTTAACCCCTGATTACTTCAACCCTTCAATCTAATCATTTTAATAAATTTAATATCAAAATAATTTTATTTCATAGAGTAAACTACCCTTACCACTATCATGTCTGAAACAACGAGCATCAAACCTAATAAATATAGAACTCTCAATCGATTTCTATAGAAACAAATAAATTTTTTATTAATGTATAATATTATATTATTGAAAAAAAGAATCTGTGAAATGTAGCTATCAACTTCAGATCCAATTTCCCACTAATAATTAAATACTAATTTTTTGATTGTCATTGAAAGATTTTTTTATCAAGTCGTACAAATGATTTTTTTTTATTCTGAATTAATGAATAAAAATAGACACGTCATTAACATCGGTAATAAGTTATTGATAAAAATATATAATGAAGCTTATCAGAGTATAAAAAACAACAACTTTGCTTTCTAATTAGACAATTAAACAAGGAAGAAAAACAGATGTTTGTTTTTTCATGTCATTGATGAAAAATTATCTCAAATGTTACAATGACATAAAATATAGTGGGTGATACTTGACGTGACAAAGCAGCAGACAACAACTAACGTTCGCCACACTTTAAAAAATGTGATCTAGAAATAGTCACACCTGAATGATGCTTTGACTCATCATAACTCGAGGGAGAACAAAAATAGTCTACCTTAAAAAAATAAAATAAAACAGGGACAGTTGCTTGTTACGTTAAACATACTATACCTTTTTTATAAGGCATTAACACTCATTTTTGTGAATATTTGCTATCTGCACCGTTTTTTTTTTAATTTTATAACATATATTTGCTACACATTTTAATTGTGTCCAATTTATAATGATTTTTTTTTTAAAGAAGAAGTAAAATTTCAAATTATGAACTTGATATTAAAAATACTGTTGTATTATTAGTTTTCTATCGCTTTTCTCCTGGAACTTTAACCCACTTAAATAACCCAGTACAGTACTATCAATTTTAACAAAATTTCTTCAAAAACTGTTTCTATTTTAAACTTTTTAATCACAACATATTTGCTGGAGTAAAAAAGGTTAGTGTTTCATACGTCCAGCGCTAAGAGAAAAGTGTGTGGTGCCAAAATTGTTAGAGTTTTTGGCACATGATTCAGCCTCTCTCTCTCTCTCTCTCTCTCTCTCTCTCTCTCTCTCTCTCTCTCTCTCTTCACTCTCCTTTCATATCTCTTTCGCTCACTATATATTTTTTTTCTGACTAGCACACACAAGGATGATTAAATATCACAAGAATTGCCTTCACAAACCATAAAACTTTATTTTCATAACATAAGAATAGAAAACGCAACAACTGATCCCTAGCATAACCTATAATTAATTTTATATATTTTATATTTATTATTATGTTTTTATAATTACGAACATCATTCATATTAAATTTAAAAATACACCCAGTCTTTTTATGGGCTATAATTTTAAAAAAATGTAAGTTATATATTTTTAACTAAAATAAGAAATCAAAATGTGAAAAAGAAAAGTAAAACGTCCCATATATGCCAAAATGGGCTATAGTTATCGCAATGAATAATAAATTTATAATCCTGGTTAGAATGATCGAATGATCAAGGATTATAAACTATGTGAGCATTTATTACACAAATGGGTATTATCATATAATTATATAATATATCGATGTTGGGATGCAGAAATGCGACCGATGAGAAAAATCATGAGGTTTTTACTCATGATTTTTCTCATCGGTCGCATTTCTGCATCCCAACATCGATATATTTTTTCTACGTTTAAAGATATGAATGAAAAGTTAGTTGTATGAAAAGGCGAGTCGTAAAACATTTAAAGAGTAAAAACTAGACGGAGACTTCTATTTTTAGCCACCCGAATTATTTTATGATATCTATTTAGTTACAATAATATTATTCAAATATAATATATTGTTTTTATCTATGAAATATAACTTTAAATCATAATTTGTTCTTTCTATGTATATGTAATTTGAAAAAAAAAAGTACAAATAAAAAAAAAATAATAAATTAAGTAACAAGCAATAATTTTTATTCTTCATCTTTTCTTCGTCTTCTTTAAAAATAATGAAAACGAAAAGGTTTGAGTGAGTCTCTACTAGAAACGTCTCTACTGGACGCTTCACTGTCCATCGCTCACACACATATTCCACTACGACAAGTGCACTAGCTGCGACAGGTGCACTAGAACCGTTTCGATGTGATACTAGAATGAGTGCTACCTAGCCAATACTAATTAAGTAATTATTTACTTTCATTTTAAATTTAAAAAAAAGGGATCAAATAATATTTTATATACTTGTATTTAGCCTTAATAGAAAATTCTTTTAAAAAAAAGATTTAACCTTAAATATAAAATAAGTTTGGAAGATTTCTGTAGAAAAAAAAATATTTAAGTTGAAGAAAGTTAATTGTTTGGAAAGTTATAAAAAAAAGTAGCAGGTTGACGAACATAAGCTTTGTAAGTGAGCGTTTGTAAGCCACTTTTTTTCTTTCTTCTTTCAAGACACAAATTATTTTTATTTTAAGAAAAGAGGATTTTCAGCTTTCAGGCAAAAATAAGATCTGCGAGTTTTGATTACAAATCTCAAAACAATTTTCTTTTATACTTTTGAAAAATGTTCTAGTAAAAATAAATGTAAATATGATTAATTTTTTAACAATTACGAGAAAAAAAAAAAGTTTAACCTCTTTTTATACACTGCATTATGGCTGTCATGGGTGATAGCTCATTTTATTTAAATATAAATAACGCTGTTGGTTTATAATGTAGCGTGTATTAAATTTTACATTTTATAATATTTCAACAACATGGTGACTTGAGAATACTGCGGGTGAAAAGAAAAGTGAACAATGTGCCTTGAGCTATATACACACTGCAATAACAACAATGAAAGTTATGAAATATGTGCACGTTTTTTGTCAAGTCAAAAATAATAAAAACTTGTGATATCATTTCATTTTGTTGTGTGTTGACTTGAGAGTATACTCTAGGTTCTTCTTCTCTCTCTCGTTCTCTCTAATACTACTACTACTACTACTAAAAGAAAAGGAAAAAAAAAAAAAAGCTCATTGCATTTTGGTGTGACAAATGACTATCGCATGGAGGGCAAGATTCAAAATGTCTGACATAAAACTTCTCATTTGTCAAAATACACGCGCGACAACGAGAAAAAAACATAGCATGATAACAAAGACAGAAAAAATATTTTAATAACATGAAAGTATTCTCATTTTACGCATTTTTTTTTACGCTTACACGCTTTGAATATTATAATTTAATGATGAATATAAAGTATGCTTTCATTCCTTTTCCTTTCCTTTTTTTTTATTTTAAAAATAATGAATGTATTATGAAAAAAAAATAACAATTTTAACCATTTATTTGAATATAAAAGAGGAAAATCATTTAGACATTTTTAAGGAGAAAAAAAAAAGAAAAAAGAAAGAAAAAAAAAGAAAAGAAAGAATAAAGGAGAGGGAGAGAAAGAGAAATAAGACGTAGAGCTAAAAGCTGCTATATCTTGATCATCTTAAATATGACGTTCAAA
The DNA here is from genome assembly GCA_949318235.1 of Ecdyonurus torrentis. Lineage (NCBI taxonomy): Eukaryota > Metazoa > Arthropoda > Insecta > Ephemeroptera > Heptageniidae > Ecdyonurus > Ecdyonurus torrentis. Next base: position 23,559,760 of record OX439128.1, on the reverse strand, counting down.
GTAGAGAGTATAAAATTAATGATTCAAACTTAAATGCTTTACTTTTGGAGCTTTAGAATATTTTTCTTTCAAGGAAATTCATTTTTCAGCCTCTTTCTGTCATTTTAGGTGATCTAAAGGTTTGTTGATGCTTTTAAACGCGTTTTTTTCTTCTTTTCAAATAACATTTTTCAACTTCACTAGTTGAGTTCAAAAATTTAATCTCTCTCTCTCTCTCTCTCTCTCTCTCTCTCTCTCTCTCTCTCTCTCTCTCTCTCTCTCTCTCTCTCTCTCTCTCGTTAAATAATAAATAATTTGCATTCAATTTTTGCTTCTTGGTTTTGTAATCATGTTGCTTGAGTGACGTTGATCTTTTAGGAAAAGTAAAGACATCTCCTCTCTCTCTCTCTCTCTCTCTCTCTCTCTCTCTCTCTCTCTCTCTCTCTCTCTCTCTCTCTCTCTCTCTCTCTCTCTCTCTCTCTCTCTCTCTCTTCTCCCCCAGACATATTTGTGTAGCTGAATTGAGTTTCCTAAAATTAAATTGCTTAACAATTTGCCCTGCAAGAATGATAAAAAAAAAGAAGTAAAGGAAAAAATTCATATAAAAAAAATCTGTTGGAATTTTCTATATAAATTATAAAAATGAAGTTAAAAATATTTTTCATTCTAGTAGTTATGAAAATTTAAAGCAAAGTATCAATATTCTTTTATGAACATTTTACTAACTTCAATAAAAGCGTTAGAATGCATAATTTTTGGTAAAGCTAATAACGTATTGGAATTTTAAGAAAAAGAAAAAGGCTTTCTCAAATACTATTTACAATAATATACTCTTGTGGAGAAAATTCAAGGTTCTCTTAATTTTGTTTCTTCTGTTTTTAAGATAGTAATAAGACATAAAATTGCAAAACATTGGGTAGAAGACTGACGATGCTCCATCAAAACATGCTCTGCTTTCAACGCTCGTTGTGTTTAAAAAAAAAATGATAAATAAGTGAAGGCATTACGTGTGGTTTCAAGTTTCTCTGCTGCTAAAAGATTCAAACTCCAGCAGCTGTCTATTATTATCTCTCTAACTGAGAGAGTATTTTAGGAATCCACGCAAACGAATCGATTTTCTTGTAACAATGACACTGAAATATACATTTATCATCAAGAAATTTAAATATTATACAGATATATACTATACTTAAATAAATACAATAAGTAATACATTATTTAAATTTACGCATTTATTAATTTATATTTATATACCAGAATTGAAAATTTCAACATAATATATTATTCCTCCAAGGATGTAACAATATTATTGTAATTTACGATTCAAACAAATTCAAACATAAAAATAGCGAGAAAATTTTAAACACGCTAATAAAGAGAGACTGATTTCTTTGATTTCTTTCTTTTATCAAAGTTCATGAAGCCTAGCTGTATGTCAACTAAATAATAAATATTATAGTCTTTATAAATATTAGATATTATTTTTTTACAGCTACAGGTGATAATTTGGGCAGTATATTTTATAGACAATAAACTGTTGTTAAAAAAACCTTTATCTACAAAACTTGCAGACGCTTTAACTATTTTTACAAAACTAAAAAATAAAACTAAAAAAAAGCTTACATTACTGTCCTTAGATCGAGTTATTGATTGCATATATATATATATATATATATATATATATATATATATATATATATATATATATATATAATTATAATAATTTTAATAAAATAATTAATTAATGCGGCACATAATACAACATTCACTGTGTATACGATATTTATTTAAGCTATTTTAAAAAAAGCAACTTTTATGTTTTATGACATAAATGCAGCATAAAGTACGTAATTTATATAAAACACGTATATTATATAAATAATAATACCTTGGTTTATTTTTTAAATACAATTTTTAAGTTGGAGTTGAAAAATGAAAGTATTTATATAATTACATTTTCACTGTTTTTAAATGTTTTCTTTAAATAAAATAAAACACACATGCATACAGTTAATTGTTTGAATATTATTTAATTTAAAATATAAGTTTATAAAAACAATGTTAAAAAAAAAGTAATTAAAATGTGACACTTTAAAACATTTAAATAAAGTAATAAAATATTCAAGAGAAAGGTCTAAAAATTTGTCAATAATTAATTTGTCACCCACAAAACTCTCATTCTGTACCGGAAATGTGTAACTCACACACAGAAATATTCCACCTCAAAATTCTCATTTGCAAACTACCGGAGCGTGAAACCCCATTTTACTCGTAATATGCGAAGGAAACGAGTGTTAACAAAAATGAACGTCATTTTATATGTGATTTTATGTAAATGAGTTTGACCTTTTGTAATAAAATTAAAATATAGAGAATAATAATTTTTAATTATAGATGTTATATCCATTCATAGATTTTTTTATTAGCTAAATTTATTATTATTTTTTTTAAATTTGTATTTTGAGTACATTTATCTAATGTACTTGAGATTATTCTCTTTTTATTCACTATCTTATTGAAATAGCCAGGCGAGAATAATTGAGTTTAACCCGGCAAGCACTTGAATATCTTCTCTCTCTCTCTCTCTCTCTCTCTCTCTTCCCTTAAAACGCAGTTAAAAGCTAATTCATATTATAAAACACTCAAATAATAATAACAAAAAAATTTCATATAAAATTTTTACTGTAGTACAGTAATTTGCCCTATAATACTTTATATTACATCTCTAATATAAAATTTTAAAACCTCATAATATAAAATAATAATAATTTAAACAGTATTATTTTTAATTAAAGAAGAATTTTTTTAATTAAAATTATATACAATTATCTTTTTTTTGTAACCCTTATTAGCATAATCTAAAAATACTTTACATTTAAAAAAAATGAAGATTTAATTTTTTAATATAACAACATAAAGAACTTGTTCATACAGTATTGTTCTCTAGCGATATATATATACAGTCGGCGCAATGAGTGATTGAGTGTGGGCAGGGCACTGCTAACAGAGAGGTTCCGCAAAAAATGGCTGACTATTTAGCGGAACTTTTTTAAAATGCAATGTGAACTATCAATGCAGCAGATTTAGATGACTTATATTCTATTTATATTAAATATATTATAGGTAATAATAAGAAAAAGCATATTTTATTCAATATAAATAGAATACGTCGTCTAAATCTCCTGCATTGATGGTCCACATTGTATTTTAAAAAAGTACCGCTTAATAGTCAGCCATTTTTTCGCGGAACCTCTCTGTCAGCTGTGCCCTGCCTGGCCCTGCCCACACTCAATCACTCATTGCGCCGACTGTATATGTCTGTAAATTTAAACCGGTTCGAGCACCCGCTCGGGCCAAAATCTTCGGGTGCTCGTTTTTTGGAAAATGTTCAACCCGGGTTTCGAGCTTTTAGCTCAAAAACGAGCTATTTCGAGTTTAGCACTTGAATGAATAGTGAAAAAAAAAACACGTTTTTGAAAATAAATCGAGTCAAAGAACAAGTTTTGAAGATGCAAAGAAAAAAATTTTGTTGATGTTTTTAATACTCATGCAATTGTCATGCAATTATAAGCTGTTTAAAATATTATTAAATTATTTTATTTATGACTTTTACCCTTCAAAAACAAATTTTTCATAATGAAAATCGAGCTTTTTTCTTCATAGGCTCGAAAGCTTATTTTCAAACTTCGGCTCACATATCGAGATTTCCGAGCTTTGGCTCGTTTTTCGAGTTTAAGCTCGATTTCAAGCTTAACCCGGTTTTAAAGTCAAACCGGGATAAAAAATTTCAGCCCGAGCTAAAAAACTTTTGAGTTTTTTTACTGACAGTATATTTCAAGTATTCCATTTGAATTTTTTTTTTCATTTGATATTAATTCTACTCAACCAAAAAGCTTCTCCTACTTATTTTTATTATTCTGATTATAAAATAAATTTACAATTGAATTTGTTTGTGGTTGGAAATTTTATTAATAAAATAATCCTTTATGATTGAAAAATATTTAATTAAATTTCAAATTTAGATAATATTTATATTTAAGTTCATATTTTTATTCAAATCTTATCAAAAATGAACTTTATCGTCATTAAATAAGTTTACCTGGGGGAGGTTTCTGCGTGGGCTGATATATTTCAGACATTTTATTTTATGTTTTCATTGATACTATTTTGAAACTTCATAAAGAAGAGATGAGTGTTTTATTTGTTAGTTTTATTGATTTGAGTATTACATTGATTTAAATAATAAACCTTAAAATTTATTTAATAATAAGAGCATATCATTACATAAAGTTTCCACATGATATTTTAAAATGCATGATGAGGAGAAAAATTATATTCTTGTATTCACATGTTGTCATTGTAAAAATACAATTTACAGCATATCTTTAATAGAATAAACAATATTTTCCCTCATTTATTGGAAAAAAAAAACTTTTTCTCGATTGTTAAATACTATAAAATAGACTATATATTTGAGATCTAGAACACGGAAATAATGAATTATAATTATGTCATTATAGCACAAATGCTGCTAAATTAGAACAACATAGAACATGCTGTACAACGTATTTTTTATGCTCACATAACATAGTTATTATGCATTATAAGTTTTATAACATAGTTTATGCTATATTGAACAAATTGTGCTAAAAATTAGCTAGCATAATTATTACCTATTTATTTTTATCGGTGAAAGTAGATCTTAATGTCGTCACCTCAATTTTTGACATGTCTCTCCTGGACTATAATTATATTTATTCACATCAAAATGTCGTCTTCAAAATATGAAACTATGAAAACAATGAAATAATTTTTGAAAATACTAACGAGGTAAGGCTTTTTTGCCTTGAATTCCTTTTAGTGAATGTATAACAAAGTATATTACAGTTTATCACCAGGTCTAACCGTATTCTTCTCCATTCACCTTTTTGTTGCTTTTTAACCAAATATAGATAAAACAAATTAATATATTTATGGATTTCAATTTGAAATAAATCATTACTGTAAAATTGGTGTATTTAATCTTAAACGATTTTGTTCTCTCTCTCTCTCTCTCTCTCTCTCTATGTATATTATATATATATATATATATATATATATATAATACACACACATATATTAATATCAACCAAACTTGATAAGAAAATATAAATTGAAATTTTCAATACTCATGAATATTTGTTAAGCAATGGTCAAACTTTTGAATTCAATATAAAAGTTTTCTCTAACAACAAGATGAATGCTGTGATCTTTAAGACGTAGCATCAGATTGATTGATTGAATAAGTTTTTTTGCTGGTCAGTGCGTTTTATTTGTGGTCCTCTCTCTCTCACTCTCTCTCCATCTCACTGGTAAGTATTTGCCCAGCCAAACTTCCTATTTTCTCCGGGAAGACGTCCATCTTTGCAAGCCCAACAAATTGATGCCACACAAAATGGAGAGAGGATATTTCATTCGGTATAAGATGGATACTTTTTCAACTTACAACTTCCGTTTAAAAGTGATTTACAGTTTGTCTTATTAATGTTGTAACGATGAAGTCTAAACTTGATATAGATTGAGTCTTATATAATAAATTATATAAACAGCTATTACAATTAAATTGGACCATGCTCAGCAATGACCTATATATACTTATATTATAAGGAAATTTTCAAAGGAAACACAAAATTTACAAAAACTTGTAATTTACTATTTATTGTTCCATCCTTAATGAAAATAAGAACAGTTTCTACATAATACAGTGTATTAGCCTAAATATATTTGAAAAAAAAAAAAAAAAGATAAAAAAATAGATATGTGAACATTTTCCTGCACCTTATAGTCCCAGTGTAGCCGTAAGTAAATTTATTATACATTTATTCATTGTGCTTCTAAAATTTAATACATATGATATCATTCTAAATAATAAATAATTTCAAAATAATAATTAAATTACATACATAACTAAAATAGCAATTTAAATACGTTGAAAATGATCAAACATCAGCTCATTGTATAACGTATAACACTTCATCATAGTGAGTAATATTGTATCTTGTATTGCCTAAAGCAAGTATAAGTAAATAAAATCTCTTTCATATATACATACATATATTCTAAAATATAGACAGTGAATTTCTCTATTGTAGAATTTCATATAGAAATATCATAGGATAAGTTGTAGTGCCAAAAGTTGGAGTGTCACGAGCAGGAGCCGTGGGCAAAAACTTGGGTCTCGCAACAAAGCCTCTCTCTCTCTCTCTCTCTCTCTCTCTCTGTTCCTTATGCCTTCTCCTACAACCTGTGAACACAAGAGAGAGAGAGAGAGAGAGAGAGAGAGAGAGAGAGAGAGAGAGAGAGAGAGAGAAATGATGATGATTATACAAAACAGCTAGAGAACAGCTCAGATGCCTGCCTTATACTTCTATTCGATTGTAAATGAGATGTACATCTTTACACAAAATTAATCTTGCGTTCTACACTACGTATTATACTATTATATATTATGTATATAGTAATAATAATATAATTTGAATAATATTTACATTGAGTATGCATAGCTTTTTAATGCATGAAATCATTATATAAATAATAATATTAATACTTGTTGCGAACTTTACAATATATGTGTAAACTTTTATACAATGTTATTTATGTAATTTTTTCTTCTTCTTCTTTGTGTTATAGATCTCAAATAATTATTTCTAAAGCTTCTATGAATTAATTTTTATTTGTTACTGTATTGCTGCAGATAATATAATGTGCTAAAATAATAATGACATAAAACTTTGACTTAATGTGAATGAATTGAAAGAATATTAGTTGTACTAAAGAAAATCGCACAATTTAACAAAAATAAGTTTATCTGAGTTATATAATTTCTATTTTCTTTTTCTCGGGGAGTTTTATTATGTAAAAGTTTTTGTTTTACTGTTTTTTTTACCTGAAGTAAAAGTTTTCACTTTTTAAGTTGTTAAAAAAAAAGAAATATTATTTTTCTTACCACTAAATTTGTGTGAAGTTTGTTTTGAATATGCTGTAGGGCAGCAGATAAATGTTTACTGAAAAAAGAAAATATTTGTGTGTTTTTAAAATGTTTTCAAGTTCTACTTTTTTAGCTTTTTTTTTTTTTTTTTTTTTTTTTTTCATAGTTGCAGGGTTTTTATGTTTCTAAAATAACAAGTTAAAAAAAAGTTATATTTTACTCTTTCGCGTACAATGTGATATTAATTTTACAAGGGGATAAAAAATGGATTGAAAGATGAGTACAATGCATATTTAACATTGATACAATGTTGTGAAGCAGACAATAGGATTTGTCATTCTTTTTAATCAATGTTTCAACTCGTAATACCAGCATTGTGAGACGTGAGTGCATATTTAGTTACATCTACAGTTGAACTAACGAAAGAAAGAGAAAATCAATAGTATTCTAAAACGATAAAAAATTACATTGAATTAAAATAGAGGAAGGTTATCTGTAATCCTAAGAGAAATTGTAGCACTAATGCATAATGTTAATAGAATTTTGTGTATGTCTCGTATGCATTTCTGTGTTTAATTTTTTTGCTTAAAACTAGGAAACGTGTAATAAAGCTTTATCTTAATTTCCACTAAAAAAAAATCCAAATGATATAATATATTTTACATATGTAATATTAATGTTACCAAATTTATATACTGCTTACAACTTACATCCTTCTGGACTTTTTACAAAGTTCAATATTTTCAATATGTAATAAATTGTAAGCAAATTCAATACTTTTTAATGGAGATTACACATCACCAATTTTATTGTATTGAAAATACTGCACCATGTGGGACAGGCTTTACCAAATTTTACATACTTTAATTGTTTACGCACGGAAAGAATGAATTACGTACTTTATGCTGCATTTATGTTATTATAGCATAAATGATGCTAAATTAAAACAACATAAATAATAATGTTATGCAACATAATATTTATACTGTTTATCGTAGTTAATATGCAGTACATCATAAATTGTGCTGTATTATGAACCAATTGTGCTGAAAATGAGCTAGCATAGTTATTACAAATTTATTTTTGTCCGTGCGGTAAGAATAGAATAACGTATTTCAATCTATCGTTACTCTAACCTTATACATCCACCATTTTTTTTTTTTTTTTTTTTTTTTGCAAGTAATTTTTTGCTTCATGTATACAGGATTGATTTTTGCGGTGTAGCACATGAGATTCTTTCCCGTCGTACAAACACGTTATATCAGCTCGCCTATGTCGTCGTATTTCCCTTGGGATTGCACTTCTCTCTCTCTCTCTCTCTCTCTCTCTCTCTCTCTTTTTTTTTTTTTGAAGTGGTTTCTAAGAGAATGGCCAAGCAAGACTCACTTTGAGGAGATAGCTGGGTCATATGCCATGTCAGCTTTATCATATCATCTCTCCCTGGTTCGCATCTTACACGTCACCTTTTTATTTTCCTAAACTTTAATTTAAAAAAACATGCTTTTTGACAAATGTTTCATTTCCTAACACATTGTTTGGGTTCATATATTTTGGACTATATAAAAACTTTACCTTTCCTTTGTGTAATTTAGTAGGTAGTTATATAGAAACTGCAATATGTTATATTACATCGTGCTTTATCATATATCATAGACTTACATATTTTTAAATGGTAAATCGAACCATACCAAATTCATTTAGTTTATGAAATGCTCAAATGTTACATGAAAATTGTACTTTGAACTTTTATAATAGCTAATATTGATTTTATTAGATGTATTTGAGATTTGTTGACATTATTTTTCCATATCCCCTGAAATCAGTACTCATTTGGTACTTCTTTATTTTGTATTTTGCTCTTTATTACATAACTTGAATTTACATACTATTTTCAATTTACATAATTTTCATATTGTCAGTGTATTAACGATGACATTTCCATGTATGTTGAGTGGTTTGTTTTCAAAACGACTCACGCCCACTTCCTGATATTGATAAGGTCTCTTTGCATATTATAACTATACTAATTATGACTATAATGACACGTGGAGTAGAGTATTATATAATAATAGTAATGAGAAACAGATTCTCTACTGTGATCAAACATAAGAAAATTTTAAAATTATGCATTTTGTTTTTATTCAAGCAAGTCACACAGTAAAACTAATTTAACAAACCAATAATGTTCAAGTACCAGTTTGATAAATTGACACTTAAGAAATTTTAATTTTCAGCTACTATACAATAGCACTTCATTTTAATTAATTTTCTCAAGGTTTGAAAAACAAAGTAAAAAAAATAAATAAAAAATAAAATGAAATAGAGAAAAAAAAAGCACTTAAAGGAAAAAAAATGTAATCTCGAAACAAAATTTCATTCCAAAACTTGTTATTGTGTATACAAGTATGAAAAACTGTAATATTTTTCCAGCTTACAAACAAAAACAAAAATTGTGTTTACAAAATTTGTGTATGTAAATACATAAAAAACATGACTGTATCAATATTTAAACATGAATTTAAAATAAATATTAAACATATATTATTTTGATTACATTCTGTATTATTATTATAATATGAAGAATATATATATATATATTTATAGTGTTTTTTTCTTATAAAGCTACTTACGTAACTTTATTTTATAGCTTATATAAGAAAAAATGAGACTTGATATTTATATAAAAAAAAAGCGAGGAATATGAACATTACTTTAAAATGATATAAAACTTATTGAGGATCTATTTTTTTTTCTCTTTTGTATTTTTAGAGCCAACACTTCATGTAAACTTTTTTAAGTTGTTACATTAAATCGATTTGGGATAAAGTTTTTCCTTTATTGACAAATCTAACTTTAGAGCTAGTGGCTATTCTCTCTCTCTCTCTCTCTCTTTCTCCCTCTCTCTTTCAGATACACAACTCACTCCATCTTATCCAAACTCAAGTAAAGTAGCGTGGGTAGGCAAGCTATGGACTATCTAGTTGTAACAAAATTGTAGATTTTTTTTCCTTGCTCGAAGAATGTTTCGCATTGGCGGAAGTTCGTAGTGGACAGCAAGTGGGAAGTGACGGTGCAAAATGTTGCACACAAGTAAAGATTTTTGCAAGGCTCAGCATCAGTTAGAAACATGAACATTCCCTCTCTCTCTCAATTTTTCTCTGTTTCTCTTATCTTTGCATTTTATTCTCTGTTTGCTTTCGTCTTCTTCTAATTTTTTTTTCACTGTTTACTTTCTCTTATTTTTCTCTCACACTTCACTTATCTCACTGCTTTTACATCCTTTCTTTTTTCTAAACTGTTCTTTCTATATTTCTTTCTTAAATCTCTTTCTCTCCCTCTATAACCTCCCTCCGAAAGTATTATACATAACAATAAAACTGCATTATATTGATAAAATTTCTAATGTTTTATAATGACAAACGTTCAAATATATGAGTATTTAAACAAATACGATAAAAAATATGAAAATTGTAATTTATTATGAATTTATATTCCTCTTATAAAGAGAAATGATTATATGGGGGAGAACTAAATCTCATTTTAGACAGTTTTAAATGTGTTTGTTTTTCTGGTAATTAATGGGGAAATATTTTGTTATTACTAGTGGATTTTATCTCCTCCCCTGTTATAATTTTAAACGATTTTTTTGTTGCTAAAGGTACAGAGCCTATAATCCAATTTTTTATGATTTGTTTTTATCTTTTTTTTTTATGTACGTTTGTGATCGTTGATTAGTTTTCTCTCTTAAATTTTGTGCGTTTAAAATAACTTTTGTAATATTTCAAATTATCGAAACGTACAAAAAGTAATAAAAAAAAAATTTAATATCATTTGGTTGTGGTACGCGTAATTTTTTTTATGCACGTGGGATATCGGCATGTTTTTTTTTTTTTTTTTTTTTTTGGCATTGTATTTATGACAATAAAACTCTTTCGTTCTTTAAAATGAAACAAAATATTATTTAAAAAAATATTTATTGATATAATATATATATATATATATATATATATATATAATATATATATATATACTATATATATGTATATAAATCTTAAGTCTTTATGATATGACATGAACATGGTTAGTTAAATAACTTAAATAAAAATTTGATTGCAGCATCTTACTACAGATCAGCTTTTTAAACAACACAGTTGAAAGGTTGGGTAGAAAAGAATATTAAACTAATAATTACAGTTAATACGCAAACATCAATATTTATTACCTTTTAGTACCCTTTTGTGCAAATTTACAATTGCATATATTTTTTATTGCAAATATAAAGAATCTTTACAACTAATATCAACGCAGCTTATCAGTACAACATAGGAAAAAGTTGATTCTTATTATAAACAATTATTGTTCAATAAAATACGTATAAATATATTGAGGAACATAAATTTGTTAAAAAAAATGTAACAAACTTTCATATCCTTATAAAAAAAATAAGAAAGAGAGAGAGAGAGAGAGAGAGAGAGAGAGAGAGAGAGGGAAAAAAGAACAAACAAAAGAAGTTCACCAAACTGATCCAATGACACTACTTTCATTTTTATAATGGATTTCCAATAATAGATGGCCTATACACAAGGTTTACAGAGAGAAAAGCGATTTTCTTCCTTTTATAAATGCCACAGGGTGATTCAGTGAGCTTTGAAAAAAAATTATATATAAAGAAGTTTTGGGCTAAAATTTCTTATAGGAAGAAATATATAACATAGACGAATCTATCAAAAAGTAAAATTTCAACTTTTTGGGGACATAAATTATTTTAATAGCTTTAGCAGATGTAACGATCTTATCATTAAATTTTGATCGCGCTCTTAAGATGATTAATATTTTCTATAGATGCCTAGATATTTTTATATATTACTAAGGAAGTCTATAAATTTGTTCAAAATTTATAGCTGTTTCGTAATGTGGGAAGTTACGAGTTGATAGAAAAAAAAATCTTTTCAATTGGATAAATTGCAAAACATTTTAACAAAATGTTAGAATTTAAATGTTATCAATACTTTGTTGGCATAGAAATTTTTAACTTGTAATTAAGCGAATACTTTTCATTACAAAATAAACGAACATTATGCCAAGAAAGATAGAGAACAGATAATTGTTAAGAATATTTAAAGGAATAGACCAGAAGAAAACTTAAGCATTTATATCACAAAACACTTGATGGGATTTACATAAATAACTTCAGTTGGTATCAAAACCCAACTGTAGCTCCGTAGCAGTTATCAGAAAGTTTCAATTTATGCAACCCGCACAACATTCTTTTTGCTAATTTTTGCATGTTTCTGGCGTCAGAAACATGAATAGTCACGCAAATTGCATACTTAACAGTATTTTCATGCTCTCTCGTGGGGCCACATTAACATTCTGGTAAATATTGTAATCAGTTTTGAAGATCCCGTTTCATGTTTATTCATTAAAAAGCACATTTTGTTTTATGTGGTCTATGACTTTAAATATAAAAACTATAGATATGTAGATAACTGTATAGATAAATAGATTTTTTTTTCTATTTTGCTATGACGTAAGTCTTACTTTCCCTCAAGTACTTTAAACAGCTATTTACGTGGAGTAATATTTAAAAAAAAAAAAAAAAAATGATTGCATGCAATTTTTATGAAAAAATCATTATTTCTTTAAAATGCAAGCAAATTTATTGATATGTGCAAATATTGATTTCTATAAATAGAGGCCAAAAAAACTTCTTTATTTATTTTTTAACATTTTGTCTTAAATATATGGTACAATAATTGTGATTTAGACATTTATAAATACTGAAATATCACTGACAACAAAGTGATTTATTTTATGGCTCAATATTCTTTCTTCTTAAATTGCACCACTCAAGAATGTTGAATTTCTAGTCACGAATATTGATATTCAACAAATAAAAAACCAAACAATTTTCCCTACTATACAGCAAAGCAATCACATATTGAAAATGTTGCAAAGCTTACAAATAACACAATTAAATAAAAAATAAACATGAAAAAGCACCATATAAAAAAGAAATCACATAAAAAACTCAGGTACAGTACATGTTAAGACATATCTAAGAAAAAGAAAAATAATCTTACCTTTTTTTATGTCTTAAAAAATAAAAATTTTATTTGCTTCGATCTTTTACTTGTAGAAAACGTGATTGCCTTTGCAAAAGTAAACAGAAAATAAATGGAAATGTTTCTTTGGCACGTCATATCTAAGAAGTCCTTCTTCTTACACATCTTGTCATGATGAAAAAGTTTATCTTTCAACCAAGAAACCCAAACCAAACACCTGCCTCTCTGACGGAGAAGAAAATACATCTCATAGTCGAGGGAAAAGTAAACGTGCCTTATAATGGCCATAATATATAAAAAAAACATTAAAGTAAAAATTATATCACTATTTTTTTTAATGTCACATAAAATATTTTAATATCAGTAATTTTTATACCCATACAATAATTCCTTCATTAAAATTGATAAAAAACATTAAAGTCTTAAAATGAAAGTTTTTGAAAGTAAATTATATAATATATAATAAAATATATTTTAATTCTTTATAATACGAATACTGAAAAAGCAATTAATAATTTTTCTATCATGATTTTTTTTTACAAAAGAAAAAAATGTATTTTATAAAAAGGGGATTTTTTAAAGTGAAATAGCACCTGAACTTTAATTTAGTGAAAAAAAAAATTGGCCTTCGTTAAGTTGGATTTAAGCCAGAGATCTGGATATGGAAAGACAAGGGTGCGAGGGAAACAGAAGGGAAAAAAGTCTCACCCTCTTTCTCTAACAGATCAAAGAATTATTTTCAACGTTTGGACATGAAAGAAAGCATTTTGCACCATTAATTGCATTTTTGACTCTCTTTTTTTCAATTAGATAAAACATAAAGTATTAAATTTTGTATTATTAAATTTTAAATTATTTACGGTTAAAAGTTTTTGCTTTTGCGTTTTTTTTTTTTTTTTTTAATTGGTTTCTTTTACGATATTTGATAAATGAATGAATTTAATTTGTATTTAAGTACACAAGAAAGGGTTTACATTGGCCTAAACTAAAAGCGATTTTATTGGAGAAAACGCAGTAATTTGTTGTATTAGGAAACTTTCATTACTTCTTAAAAAGTTTCTCAAGTCTATTTTCTGTTTCTCTAAATCCATTGCAATTTCTTTCTGGCGTTCTTATTGTCCTCTTAAAAGCTTCTTTTTGGAATGAAACATTCCTTGGATGCTGTTTTTAAAGATAAGACTGTCTGGAGACCATTTCAACATTTTTCTCTATGCTTTTGCTATGTAGAGTGGATTGAGAGGGTTGCGCTGGCTGCATAAGCGTCAGGATACATATACGTGCGTCATACAGTATAAGGATTTAAGGAGTATTAAAAAAAATAATAATATAATAATACTTCAATGACGTCATACAAAAATAATACATAGCTACATAGTGGTAGGTGGTAGATGTGGTGCATCTAACAAAACATACACGATGATATCATCTCCAATTAATATCAAGTTTAATTTTTAACTAAAATAAGACTGTTTTATAAAAATAACTTCTTTTTTTTAAACATTAAAAGATAAAAATGACAATGGAAATCTGTTACTAAAATAATAATAAAAAAACTTTTATAGTAAAGAAAAAAAAATCAGAACAAAAACTATTTATTTTTTTCTTATCCTTTTTTTTTTTAAACTTTTTTTATTGTGTCGAATCCCTCTATATTGTCCCATGCGAATTTGGCAAACTACAAATTAGAAGTCAAACTTGGCCTACGGAGTTGTTCTCTAGTGTACAAACTGGGCTTTAGAGTGAGTACTTTAAGATAAAAAAGTAACCTAAAGTTAACCCCCAGTAGAGAGAGAGAGAGAGAGAGAGAGAGAACTGAATAATGTAAACTAGCTTTTCTTACCTGAGGGGTTCTAAAAAGCTAAGGTCCTCTCTAATGGCTAAGTGTGTAACCACTCTAACAATACGCTGCCAAAGTACAAGTAGTTGTATATAGCTTACATAAAGTTTCAACACAAAACTCTATAGACTAAACCTAACCTAACCTTCATAATACATTTTAAGAGCGAAAACTGAACAATTAAACGACTTTTACTTCATAAAATATATTGTAATAGTTTCAAGACTCTTTAGAAAAGTTTTAAAACCATATACAAGAGAAATTACTATAACATGAAAAAAAAATAATAATATTTATTACTTTTATTATATAAAAAATTTGAAAGAGTATGTAATGATACCCTTAAAACTTATGTATTTTACAACGACTGAAAAATATTTTTAATCATACAAAATGGTGATTTTCTGTCAACTTTTTAAGGGAAAAAACACATAAAACAACAACAATAAATAAATGTTTTAGCAGCATATCAGAATATTTATTGATATAATAATATTCTTTTAATAAAATTAGAAAGAATTATATATATATATATATATATATATATATATATATATATATATATATATATATATATATATATATATATATATATATATATATATATATATATGTACATAATTATGTTACTTATTTAATTTAAAAGTCATCAATTTTCAGCATTAGCAATGAATGATATGTTTAATTAAATTATATATGTGTATTATTTATATATTTGTGTATATATATATAAACATAACATTCATATTTTTTGCTTATGAATAAATAAAGTCACATACACATTATAAATGCAGACCAAAACAAAAGTCAATAGTTGCATAATATTAAACTATGTTTTATACTCTTTCTGTTATTTATTTCGTTCTTTAGTAAGTAAGCCTGTGACAAATTTTAAAAGAAAAAAATATTGTACAGTATTTAAACGTGTATAAATTGATGTATCTTTTTTCTCTTTAAAATAGAAAAATAAAAAGATACGTGACTATTATATAATTTTTGTTAAATGCAATAAAATTTTGCTCTGGAAACAACATTTAGTATTGAGAAAAAAAAAGTTAGTGCACTGGGAATACGTGAGATGCACATTACATTCTCAAAGTTTAAGTTTTTAAATCGATACTTTCCTAAATAGAATATACATTATTAATCCTTTTACAGTAAAACTTTTATATAATATAGTTTTAATATTTTAATATTAATCATATACTATGAGCTACATTATAATAAAAAGTTATTAATATATTTTAACTAAATAGTTATATTATGTAAAATATAAAATAATGTAAAACAACATAATCAATAAAGTAGAGGAAAAAAAAAAGAAAAAAAAAAAAAAAAAAAAAAAGGAAAGAAATATTGCACTGCATTTTAAAATAAGAATTTTTATTATTTATATTTGAATAATATTTTATTATTATTCACAAAATTGTATGCTGTGTATAGTAAATAAGATAGGCTTTATATTTTAAACGGGTTCTTAAATTTATTACAACAATGCAGTTGCATAAGAGTAATAGAAAGAAAACAAAGTGCAATAAAAATATGCAGAAAATCTTTGTAAAGTAAAAAAACAATTTTTTTAAGAAAATATTTTATATTTTTAGGTTTATTTTAAAAGAAAAAAAGAAGCTGGAAAAGTTTTGAACATAACTTGGTAGGGTATTTTAGTCTTATATCCAACATGATGCTTCTTTATGTGTTGCAAAATACTCCCTTGCCACGCATTTTGTTTCTGTTCATCCCCCTAACTAAACATTCTGACGTACATATTTATTTTATTATTCATCTAGTAGTTAGGATATGACGTGTTTTATAATTCACAAAAATATTATCAACACAAAATTCTCTGATTAAATAAACAGTTGTGTAAGGTTTACTTTTTTTTTTCTTTTTTTAATTTTTTTTTCTGTTTACATAAGGTTACTTGTTACACAAATACTACCAGTGTAATTAAATCATTACAATACGTATCTTTGTATCTTTGACTAATATTTAATAAATTAATGGAAAGCTTTTAATAGAATGTGAATATTGCTGTGTCATTATTATTATTGAGATATAAAAGTTTTGAAAATTCAATTTAAATAATTTCAATTGAGTAATTTTACTTGTCAATAAAAATAAAGTTCTCTCTCTCTCTCTCTCTCTCTCTCTCTCTCTCTCTCTCTCTCTCTCTCTCTCTCTCTCTCTCTCTCTCTCTCTCTCTCTCTCTCTCTCTCTCAAAAGAAGAGCAAAATTAGTTATTTTTGTGCTGGGTAAGTCGATAATTCACTATACGCGTCACTACATTTTAGTGTTCTTAACTTATGTGACTTATTTTTATTGCTTTTCATTCAAATGGGTTTTACACAGTACACCGACTTAAGACATCAATAAAACACGCTTGTACGTCTGCAAACTTTGACACATAAGGACGTACGTGCCGATGTAATTCTAGGGCAAAAGTTAAACAATAATAATAAAAAAAAGTGTAACGTGGGAAGTTTACTAATGTGAGCCACTACATATAATTAATATAAGGAAATTTGAACATAGAGGTGTTGCTAGTATCATTATATAGGAACAAAACTGAATATTTATTATTGTATTTTGAAACATATGACGAAAAAGGAAATATTGACAAGTTAAATACGAATAGAAAACTTTTGTTTTCACTTGACCAAATGAATAACAAAAATCTTGTATACAATAATAAGATAGTAAGGATGCATTGTGATTTAGATGTTATTGTTGAGTCAAATAAATAATTTGTCAATAGTTCATGAAAACTACACTGAAAAAAGTAACTAAAGAGTTACTGACTTTTTTCATAATAAATTTGTTAGTATACACCTCTTTTTACAAAAATTGATACCAATTAAGTGCATACTATAGCATGGATGAACGTAACACTACACTTTTTGTGGGAGGAGCTGGCTGTATACAAAGTTTTTTAACATCTAAAGAGCTAACTATTTACCTCTGAAGAAATTACGTTTATACACTAACGAGTTACTGTTTAAACATTTTTCAACCAAGTTATTGGTTTGTACTGAAGAGTTACATCTATGTAACTCTATAATTTCTTAAATTTTCCGTGTATTATGTTCCGTTCTACCGTATACTTTCTAGTACTATAAATCAAGTGAAGTCCATATTTCAAGTTTTAAGTCTACTTAATATTTTTACTGTAAGTAAATAACATTTCTTCCTAAACATAATGTTAAAAAAATGAAACAGTATCAAATGTTATTATTTTGATATATGTAGAGAGTTCAATTATTGTATTCAAATTGGATTCATTAGTTGGTTAACAACTGTTAATATTTGATTTTGCAGTCACTATTACTACTTGTATACAGTATGCATTACCAAGGTTTATAATGCATTACTATACTGTAATATTGTAGTATTACATGTGTATTGTGTGTGTATGTGGTTGTAAAATTTGTTTAACTTATTATTATTTGAAATTTTTTAAAACATTGTTTAAAAATTATTATTCTGACGAGTATTATTCTTGAAATAAAATAAATGAAACCTTTTATAATTTAAAAGTATTCTAGAATCAAAATACATTCAATATACGTGATATATTGTTAATTTGTTTCTATCGATATATTGAGACATGACTAAATTGATAGAGAGGATTTACAAATAAAAGTCTGATTAGTCAAAGAATAAAACTACAGAACTTGCAATCACGAAATCCTTTAAATCGTATCCGATAAGAAATGTGTAATAAATTTTATTCTCTTTAAACTTACCTTCCATCTTTTTTTTCTTTTTTTTTTTCTTCCTTCTTTTTCTTCTTCTTTCTTTCTTTTTCTTTCTTTCTTTTTTTTTTTGAACAAAGTAAAAAAAAACTGGAGTTTATTCTTGTAAATCGCTTGGGGATTTTTATTTAATGCAGTTTAAGTCTTTTTTCTTTTGTTGGCGTGAATGCATCGCTGCATCTTTGTATGCATTTGTTCAAGCATGTTCTGCGTTCCCTGCTTAACTATCCTCTCTCTCTCTCTCTCTCTCTCTCTCTCTCTCTCTCTCTCTCTCTCTTTCTCTCTCTCTCTCTCTCTCTCTCTCTCTCTCTCTCTATCTCTCTCTCTCTCTCTCTCTCTCTCTCTAACGTTTCTCGTTAGTTTAAATATACGTAAATTTAGAATGAATCCTCGCTCTTCAAAGTTTTACAAACGTTTTAAATGGTTTCACCATTTATACTAATGTATTTTTGAGTCTTGTTAATTAGTAATAAAAACTTTTAAGGATCATACTTTCTCTTTTTCTTCTTAATTGTTGTTCAGATTAAAAGCATCAATGAAATTTGTTTTTCTCACCCCTTGTTTAACTATCAAATACTTGTTAAACGTTTTTTTTTTTTTCATTTACTTCAAACTATTAAAATAAAGCTTAACTGTAAAATGGCAAAGCAAATATTTAAAAAGTGTAAGAATTTTATACTTCAACACATTAATATGAGAATCAAATGATTCTACTAAAATTATATTTATGCATGGTCAAATTTTTGGGTCATTTTTAAAATCATTGTTTCACTTCATTAATTTTCACAATCTTTTGAACTTTTTCTTTCTTTTTCTCATCTCACTTTCTCTTCTGAGCACTTCTCAAAGACAAAGCCATAGATTTTTTATTTTTCTCTCACTCTAGATCGTGTGTTCAGGAAGCGATGCTGAAACTGCGGCGACGCGGCGTCTCTTTGCACACAAAAGTCTCATCATTCTACATGATTTTATTACGGAAACTATTGGATCATAAAAATAAAGAGAATAAAATTCATTCTTTTTCATTGTTTTATACATAAAAAAGTTTGTTATTATTATTTTTTTTAGCGTTGAATATTTTTACATGGTAATAATTTTTTGTTTGCAATGGCTTTGTCGTCACAAATAATGTAATTAAATCGAAGATTTTATTCATATTCTTTTTGTAGTTTGACAAGTGACTAGAATGGCAATAATATTGTATGATAATAAAAAATTAAATTTGTATATGAAATGAAGTTTTTAAGGTGAAATTAAAACTGATTCTATTACTTAAATGCCTACGGTGATTTAAAAATACATAATTGAAAAATACATGAATTGTTAGCCAATATGGTAATTTGTATTATGTTCTCCATTTTGGATTAAAAAATGTGCTACCCATTTAAATAGCCATTAAAGCTTGCCATTTTTTTAGGACACTTGAAACATGAACGTCAAAACAAATTACTGTTACGTAAAAAAAAAAAAAAAATTAATAATAATAATAAAGCATTAAATTTAAAACAAAACAGAATTATCTTAAAACGTCTATAAACGATTTCTTCAATGTAAACTGAATAAATTTTAAAAATTAGGCTTTATAATGATATACAAAATATGGTTTGTATAAGAAGTTTAGAGTGTAATGTATATTAAAAGCGTAAACTATATAAGTTCATTGTATAATCATTAAGGGACGCATATTGACTAACAATGAGATCGCAAAATCCATTAATGGTTACACATAAACTTATTTTATAGCTGTATTCATATTTTTTTGAGTAAAAGTTTGCTTTCTTACATTAAGTATTTTTTACTGTAGATTACATTTTGTGGAAGAGAGAGAGAGAGAGAGAGAGAGAGAGAGAGAGAAAACAATTTATATTTATTTTATGAATGCACTCTGCGACTGTGGAATATTGATTTAGTTGAATCATTAAAATTTTATTTTACCAAAACCTTTTATTTTATAGCTTTCTCGATGAAATAAAATGTTTTTTGCTTCTGAATTTTTTATATCTTTACATTTTATATAATAACGACCAAAAAGTATGTTTCAATGCATATATGAGGAGTGAAATATTTTTTATCTATTTTTTTTCTTTCTATATTATATAAATGTTTTCTTTAATCCTAATATTGATTTTTTTTTTAAAATATCATGCAAATTTGTATTTAAAATTCATGAATCACTACATAGTTTATATATATTAAGTTTATCTTTTTTGTCAATTACAAACACATAAGCCGTGTTCACAATAAGCTTTTTCTAATTGGAATTCTTAAATATTTGATGAAAATAACATGCATGCTTATGGAGCTCACTTAACAATTCCAATTATAAAAATCTTAGTGGGAACAAGGCATCACATGCAACTTATACTTTAAAAAAGTGTAAACAATAATGTGTGTGATACACACACACGTTTCTATTGTTGAAGAAATTGATATAAAAACTACTTTCCAAAAAGCAGTCTTATTTTCTGTTTAAAAACAATTGTGTATTATGCAGACAAATCCAACGCCACATTTTATCAGCAGAAATAATAAAACAATATCTCACTTCTACTTTTATTTTGATGCCGTTTTTCATACAGCGTGTTCAATTTTCACTTTTTCATTTTACTTCAATGTACCGTGAAAGTAATCTATCTTCTTAACACCTACTTTTCTACTTCTTCCTCTATTTTCTACTTTTTGCAAGCTATATTATCCTCGTATTTTTCTGTATTCTACTCGTAACTCTAACCCAATTTCAAATAAACAAAATAGGAGTATTCCTATTCGCATGGACAAAAATATAAGAATATTTAAGCATCTCTCTCTCTCTCTCTCTCTCTCTCCATCTTTACAGTTATTGCTCTCTTGTTTCCCTTCTATTTTTTCTCATATTTATCACGACATTTTGTTCTTTCTTCCCATTACTCTCTCTCTCTCTCTCTCTCTCTCTCTCTCTCTCTCTCTCTCTCTCTCTCTCTCTCTCTCTCTCTCTCTCTCTCTCGTATATTATCCGTTAAGTACAGCAAAAAGAAAAAGAATGCTGTATACACCCCTCAAAATCTCCTCGTACTGGGAGAATAAGGAAAAAAAAAAGTTTGCGTTGAGCAATTTTCAAAACTTTATATATGCATGAAACAGAATACAAATAAACTTTACCCCAAAAATATAAACATAAAAATATCTTTGATATGTGTTTATATTTTATAACTTTTCATGTTTGTTTTTTTCTTTTTTTTTATACTGTATATATATTTTTTTTCTATCTCAATTACTTAATTGAAAAACTTTTTCACTAAAAAGTTAAAAGATTATTTTTGTGTATTTACATAATCCATGTAGTATGTATTTATTTTTCATTTAAAATTTTTTGTATATAAATTCATAATATCAATATTAATAATTTTAAAAACGTTTTTATTTTCCTCGTTCTTTAAAAGATTACTTTAATAAAAGAAAAATAATTTATATTTGATTTAGATAAAATGAGCATTTGAAAATATTTTAATTCTTTGTGTACGTTATATACACCGGAGAATGTGACGTGCACAAAAATAAATAAAATAATAATAAAAATATATTATTCATTCTTCTATTATGCAAGCTATGCACGTTTTGCTAGTGTGACACTGATCTCTTTCATTGTGGCTTTTAGGCTTTCTTATTATAATGTATATGGCAACTTGTGTAAGTGTTGTAGCGGGTGTAGGTTACATTTCACATAAAATGTACACAGAATATTGTATGGAGCAACGTAATAGTCATGTCAAATTTTTAATATTTTTAATTGTTTAGTGTAGCTTATTATTAATATTATGACTTCAACATTTTTAAAAATAGTGCGTTTATTTAAAATTGGAATCTATTATGATTTAGTCACTTTTTAAGATTTGAAGACCTTTTTTTTTATCTACTACAATCAATCATTATAGACTTTGAAAACTATAGCGTTACAAAAAAAAAAAAAAAAACTTTTTTAAATGTTTTAGAAAATATTTAATAATTTGTTTTAAAATTCTTGTGAAGTATTTGCCAATAAAAATAAAGATAATGTCACATAGGTATATTTATGTCAGATGAAAGAGCGCGAGTGAGACAGAGAGAGGGGGAGGGGAAGTAAAAATAGGCTATTTACCTTGACCTATGGGATGTGGCTTACACATTTCCTGTAGGGGTCAATTTAAAGTTAAATTTTTTTTAAATTTTAAACAACTAAATTTTAATTTGTACACCAAGGCTGCTGTTATAAGTACAAATATAATGTTAATCTGAGAATAAGCAACATTGAAATATACATAAATTAATAGCAAATTCACTTCTGGAAATAAAATATTAAAAACCAAAAATAATGGAGTAAAAAAAAAATTATATTTCAATATAAATTTTGAGTGTAAAGGTTACAACAAAAATACCACATTTTACACTCTTGTCCAGGTGCTAGAAAGAAAGTAATTTTCTCCTTCTTTCTCACTTTATTTTTTCTGTTAGGGAGGTTGGAACCTTTACTTAAGTTTAACATGGATAGAACGTGGGCGAGAAAGTAGCAACGGCATATACGTGTCTACCCCCTTACTTTTCTGTCCTCATATATCTCTCAAGTTAGCTTGCTACAACATATACATATAACAGCAAGCCTGCTAAAAGCTACATAAACAGTGCAAGTAAGCAAGCAAGCTATAGTAGCTCGATAGCTGGGAGGAAAAGAGCAACATACATATACCTTAGAGGCTTACAGCCAGTCCATCACCTAAAAAACCACAAGTTTACCCCTTTTACATATAAACTGTAAGAACGTAAGGTATGTGTTGCATATATATTTTCATATAACTGCGTTTATATTATGTAATTCATTTCATAAAACCCTCTTGCTCTATATTTTAACTTTCTTTACTATGTAAGATTTATTGAGATAATTAATTAAAAAATATATATACTTAAATTTATTTTTAATTGTTTTAATGGGTATAATTTTTTTTTTAATATGACTAAAAGCATTCTTATTTTTATTTATTTTTAAATAAATGTTATATTTTTAGCAAAAATATGAATATTTATAATAGAAGAATGTTTGTTATTGTTTTAATTTACCCAAAGATCAAAATCAGTTTTCTTAAAATAGAATTCATTTATTTATTCAGCAACAGAGCACAAATACTGAGTCAGTCATTACAAACATAAAATAAAAAGTACATAACAACAAGGCAGAAATTTCAAAAGAAATATGTGTACATAAATATGTAAATCAGTTAGAAAATGTTGTTGAAAAATATTATATTATAATGTATTTTGCATTATAGTTTGTTGACTGCTTTGATGTTATATAATTAATTACCGTTTCTAGTTTGTATGGGATCAGTTTGTTGTTCGTTTTGTTGTAAGATGAGCTAGTTTATCCTTTTTTTCTTTACACACAAAAATATATTTTTTTTTCTTCGTCTTTTTAGAATGTATGTACGTACATTTTGTTAGTAAGTATAATACACTTTTTCAAAATAAAATTTTAAAAGCAAGCACACAGTATAAAAACTGAAGTGTAACTTTTTTACACGGCACAACGTGTTAAAAAAAATAGAAAATTACATTAATGGTATTTCTAATTATTTTTTAAGCTAAAAGCTTTAAAGTGTTACCTACTCTCTGGTGCTTTTAATAAAAGAACGTAAAATTTTAGTTTAGTAAAAAAAAAAAAAAAAAAAACAAGAGAAGAGATTATTATATGGCTTTTCAGTTAAATATATAAAATATCTCGTACTAAAAATATATATACTACATTAAGCTTTTCAATATATTCTTTATAATTTCAAACTATTTTTAGTGGTTTATAAACTGCAATAAAATATCAGTAAAAATGAAATTAAAGAAAGGATTACTTGGATACTTAGTTTTATATCTATATGATGCTAGCTTTTATGGCATTAAAAATGAAATTTTGCTTAACTTTGAAATTGTTTTTAGAAAATAATTGCTTAAAGTGATCCATATTATGATATATAATGTCCAGTTGCTTTTATATTAAAAAAAAAAGTCATTGAGTAAAAAAAAATGAAGAACAAGAAAGTGAGAGAGAGAGAGAGAGAGAGAGAGAGAGAGAGAGAGAGAGAGAGAGAGAGAGAGAGAGAGAGAGAGAGAGAGAGAGAGCAGAAAACTATTTGGGATAAAAATGGCAATTTCGCTCTATCCGTGATAGTAGAGGTGAGAGAGAAAGAGAGAAGCCATGTCAAACCCGAAATATGATCTTCGTGGTTCATAAAGCTCAACATAACCATCATTTTGTGGAGATATTTTCTTAATCTTAAAAAGCGATCAGACAAAAAAAAATGATCATTTGATGCAATCAAGTGTTTCTAGGCAATTGGTTTTTATATTTATTGTGGCAATGTTAGTTTTGAAAGCCACTTTTGGTGTTACATTTTGCAGTATTTGTTAATTTTCTTTTGATTTTTATTCTAGATATATGGGACAGCTGTCAGTAATATAATAGTCTTTGGAAAGTGAAAAAAAAATGTAAGAAGACTTTATTTCAGAAAACTTAAAAGCTATACTTTATACTAAAGTATGTCACTTCATTTTTTTAAATAGGCATATTATTTTTTTTTAATGTGTCTTCCCCTTTTTGTTTTGAAAGTTATACAATTTTTATTTTTAAGCCATAAACAAGAAGACTGAAGTCATCTCGTTACCTATTTACGAAGTCAGGTATAGCTTTGAAGTTTAAAAGTTAATATTTAACTTTGAAAAAAGAAAGTAAATTTACGATAAAAAAAAAAGTGGGATAAGAAGTTTTTTAATTAAAGACCAATTAAAAAGTATACGCGCAAAGCCAATATATATATATATATATATATATATATTATTATAACATTTTAAAATTTAAAAGTTATTTACAGTTTTAATCTCGCAATATTTGTAAAACTTTATGTATATATTTAACAAAATCAAAATTAAAGCATTAAAGGCCTTTTTTTACCGTTTTAATTGGTACTTTAAACTATGTGAAATTTTTAAAAGAAAACAAAGATTTTTTTTTTTAATACGAATGTTAAAATACATACTTTATGTAAAAAGTATTTACAAACCTTTACTTATTTTTACAAGGATTTTTATAGGATACATTTTAAGAATAAAGTTAAGAGGGTACATCATTGTAAATTATTCATCCCATCCCTCCCTCCCTTCCTCTCTCTCTCTCTCTCTCTCTCACACACACGCTTCTTTTTCTTATGTGTCCCCCGCCCTGCGTATATATATAGCATCGTAAAAAGCGAAAGTAAATTCCGTAATGGGAAGTAAAAGTCATACAAAAACACATAAGAAGGTAGAAAACAGGTATGTTTTTAGTTATGCATTAAAGTCATAACCAAGGATAAGAAGAGAGAAAGAGAGAGAGAGAGAGAGAGAGAGAGAGAGAGAGAGAGAGAGAGAGAGAGAAAAAAAATCATATTTCATTCTTAGATGAAGATTAATTGTTATTTTCTACTCACGTCAAGGAAATGCAACTCGGAGATACATTAGTGTGCAACATGTTCTTTTTTTTACATCAAGGTGTCACCAGACGTAAGAGAAAATGTTATAAAAATAATAGGTCATATAAATTTTTAATACTAGTGGTGCCATTTTTATTGCTAATTGGTTTATGTGCATACAATCTTACACAATCATGATAATGTAATTTACCATTCATAAACATGCGCTAAAATTTGCAATGGTATAATAGTCACACGTTGAAAATAAATGGTAAAATTTTATTACAACTGTGTGAACATGTCCTGTATTTTTTTTAAAAAAAATTAGGAAAATAGTGGCTGTAGCTTGCTACAGTCACTACGATGTCCAGCTCTATTATATTATTTAATTTAAAATAATACTACTACCACCAAAATGAACATCCTCTAACGAAACTAATAACATTTCAAAACTAAATAAAAACATTCAATTTTTTTTAACTTTAAAAGTACCATAAATATATTATTAAATTCAATTGAATGATAACTGATTAATCATACAGAATAAAAATGCGAAAATTGTGCCTTTGTTTATTTTGGCTTAAAGTGTAATTATTTCATCCACATAACAAAGGTTTACATTGAGGTAAAAACATAATTAATAACAAATATTTACAACTCAGTGATGCGTGAAACAAATTAATATTATTAATTATTTAAAACAAAAATACCAAAAATCTGTGGTTTTATAAAATCCAAACCAAAAGTTCATGTGTTGATGTATTGAATTTCAATGACAATCAAAGTATATCATGTGTATGCGAAAACGGGAAAGTGGAAGAAATGCATTATAGATATTTTAAAATTTTAAATTGAATAAAAAATTTACTTTCAGATTTAAATATAGGTCGAAGGATGGACAACATTCAGAGTTTTTTTTAAGGGTAATTTCTTAAATTGTAGGATTTTAACAAATGAAAATTTAATCATTTTTACAATAATTTAAATTTCACGAGTGTATTATTCGTTGTTGCCATTAAGCCCACTTTTTGTTTTTTTTTTGTTGAACGAAAGAAAAAAATATACTGAAAAAGTAACGTGCATAATTCACTGTATTTTTTTTTTGTTATTATTTTATCTAACGCTATTTTATTTTTTCATTACTTTATTCCTTTAATTTACTGTGATTTTAAATAACACATTACAATTAAATATATATTTTATTATTTGAATGATTACTTTGTGTCTTTCATATGGATGCATATATTTAATAAGTTAAAACTAATTATCAATAACACAACAATAACTCACGTTGTTTATAGAATTGTTATCGTCCCATAAAAACAAACATTACAAAATTATTTTGCATGATAAATTTTTCATTGTTTTTACATATTTTGTTGATGTTAAAATGTAAACAAAAATAGTCACGTATACTCTTTTTGTTTACTTTATTGTATCACATTTAATTTATTGTAAAATATCGTAGGCACGTGAATTATGTGAAACTTCCAACTTTGTTTTTATATTCAAAAATCATACAAGTTATTAAATTCCATTTATTATTATTGTTAATAAACTTGGAATTTGAAATAAATAATGTACTCTACACTTACAAAATTTATTAGAAAAATAATTTTTGTTTATAAAATAATAAATAATTTTATTAATTTTAATTTTTTTGGGTGCATTAACTTAAATGTATAGTTTTCAAAATGTTCAATATACTGGGAAAAATATCACCATGAATGACCGTTTTCAAAAGTTCTCATAGAATTAAAATCTCTTAAATAGGAAACTTTAATGCGCATGTAACATTAAATTTACACAAAAAGGTTCAGAAAATACGCAGAACTACACGCTAATCTTTTGCATAGTCACATTCAATGAAAATTTTAATTATAATTTGAAATGAGCGAGATTTTAAAGTAATTTATTTTAAAATTTGACAGTGCTGTATTAAAACGATTAAAATGCATGTTTCTGACGTCAGAAACATGAAAAGTCACGCAAGTTGTATATTTTACAGTATTTTCTCGCTCTCTCGTGGGGCTATATTAGCATTCAGTAAAAATTGTCATCAATTTTGAAGATCCCATTTTGTGTTTATTCATTAAAAAGCACATGTTATTTTATGTGGTCTATGGCTTTAATTACCTGAGAATGACAAATCTATGTAGATATTGACTCACCTGTACGATTATGGTATATCTAAATAACAATTGTTATGGTAGTAAAAAATTTAATTAACACCCGTCTAATTATCATGAAAATCCTCCTACAACTCATTACATAAGTCAAATAGAATATAATAATTTTTCCCTCAGTCAGAGTACAAAAAATTGTAAAACTTTTACTTCAAAGTATAAACTCTACTTTTGCGTGTGGTTTAAAACAAGAAAAAGGAAAATTAAATTAAAATATAAGAAAATTATTGTTATATAAAATAACTTTTTATTTCATCACTATAATTAATAATTTAACTTTATTAATTACTTTGTTTTTCTCGTATTTAAAAAAAAAAAATTATAATCAAAAAAGTTTCCTTACAAAAGTAGTTTAATAAATTTTTTTTTCTTCTTCTTTTACTTGCGTGATGTATTGTAATTAAATTGCCTAGTTTTTTTTTATTTGTTTCAAGCCTGCACTTTAAAATACAAAACCTTAGTCTAAAGTAAATAATATAAAAGTTTCCTCTAGAAATTTACCTATAAACTTTATATAATTATAAAATGTTCATAACAAAACTTTTTAGGTAGCTTATTTATTTTTCAAGAAAATATTATTTTACCTTTTCTTCTTAAACAAATCTTTGGTGAATATATTTTACATCAAATATTTTTATATTTATTAGAACTCTTAAATAGTTTTCATAGAACTAAAAATATAGCCCAGGAACTATATTAACTGACATAATGTTATTTATACAGTACTGTATATCAAAACACACAGAAAAAAATATATTAATTCATCTGTCATAGAATAAATAAAATTTAACATCAACACTTGGTTGATGATTTGGTTATACTTCATATAAAATATTTTTGTTACTTTATCAGATACTTTTGTAATAATACAAGTATTTTTGTTGCCAGTAAAATATTAAGAGTAATAATATTATTGATAATTAATTATAATAAAATTATGAAAAATGGAATGTTTTTCATTAAAAACTTTAAACATTGTCAATATTGTTACAAATACCCACTTTCAACCATCGTTTTTTTTTAATTAGTTACGTCAAGTAATTGTATTAAAAAATACAGGGAAAATTTATTAAAAATCATATAAATGCTTGTTCTAGTCATGTACTTGTTGATGGCTTTTAATTTATTTGGAAATTGTTTTGTTTTATTTTTACGTTTACTGTCCAACTTGAAAATTAAAAGGCTTCTAAATTAAAAATAATAATAAATTAAGAAAGAAAAAATAAAAGAAAGAAGATGGAGAAAGAGAGAGAGAGAGAGAGAGAGAGAGAGAGAGAAACATAAAGAAAAGCCATAAGTTAGAAACTAATTTATAAAAATGCTTCTTAAGTAAAAACTATAAATTTTTGATGGTATTTATTTCCTCCATGTATAGTATAATATGCGAGTTTATTTTTTCTTACAATATAAATGTATTTTTCTTGTTTGTTTATTTCCTTACAAGCACAGCTTTCTGTTATTGTCAGTGTAAGTTATATATGATGAAAAATGCAGTAAAAGTATGGAAGCCCGTGATACACAAAAAGTCTGATAAATGATTTATAAAGCATTGATAAATTTTGACTGATAAAGATATTATAAAATATGTATAAAGGTCTGATAAAAGTCTTATATGTGACACTTTTCAAACCTTTATCAGTCAAATTACCATGTATAAGCATAGGACAAATTTTTTCGTTTCTCCTATGCTTATACATGTAAAATTTTACATTGAAATTTGACTTGTAAGCTGATAAAACACTGAATAAAATCTGATAAATGTCTGATAAAAAGCTGATAAATGTCTGATAAAAAGCTGATAAATGTCTGATAAAAAGCTGATAAATAATTATGCATTTTTCTCTTCCCTTCCCTCCCCCTTCCCCCTCCCTCCCTCCTGTACCCTTCATCCCACATTCCACCCAGCACTACCCACTTCAATGTTTGTCATAACATTGTTGCCAATTTTGCCTTGTATTACAAAATATTCTTATTAATTGATATTCTTCAATTAATAAGAGAAAAAAACTTTATTTTTCAAAGGATGCATCGGATTATAGGAGCGGATGAGTCGCACACATCGGTAATCGTAACAGCTTGAGATCAAGTTGGTTTCCTAGCTGTAACACATGAAATACAATTAATTACAATAAATATTGAAATAATTATTAATGTGAACATGTCACTTACCTATATATTAACATGATGACCACATGAAGCTCCTCTTACAAGTAGGTGAAGCTTCTTGCTGCTTAGTTTTAATTGAAATATGTAAGCGCTAACAAAGTGCGTGCATACTGCTCTGGCTGACTTGTGCTACTGCCTGCTACCTCTGCTCCTGCTGTACACTCCAAAATTTTCTAAGTCCTCAACGGTTTCGTCTACCAAAAGAGGCGCCTCGCGTTCCCCTCCAAATTTATTTCCCGTTAGGTCATCAAACTTTTATCAGACTTTTGAAAAATTTCAAATTTTATTTTTAAGTTTATATATTCATACTTTTATCAGATGTTTGAAATTTAAAAAAAAAAAATAATCAAACGTTTATCAGTCATTTATAATTATCAAACTTTTATCAATACTTTATAATATATTTATCATACTTTTTTCAGTTTTTACTCCTAGATTCAAAAAATTCTATCAAACTCTATCAGTCCTTTATCCATGTATTATCAGACAAAAACACTACTATCAAATGTTTATAAGCACTTAATCAAGGCTTTCTCAAACTTTTATCAGCATTTTCGTATGGCTCGGGAGACAAGAAATAAAGGTCACAACTGTCATTTCAAGTGAGATCATTATATTTTATATATCACAACAACAGCAAAAAAAAAAAAAAAAAAAAAAAAAAAAGGAAAAGAGAATATAAAAATACACACTATTGTCAATTTTTTTTTTTCACGAGAGATATCTTTAAAAAAGTGTAATACTGAGATATATTTCAGCAATATGACAGACTGGGCTATCTTTTACTCTTGTTAGTCATGTATTATTAAAATTACTAAATTTATAAGAATAAAAAGTAGACTGCGGGTTTAGTTACACTATCATCGACTCTTTTAATCATGGATTATAAAAAAAAAATTAAAAATGAGATAGTCAATGATAGTTCTTACTAGAGTCCATTTAGTAATTTGTTTATAGTAGTAGAAAAAGTTTACTGTAATATAAATAGTATTTTTAAATTTATTTAAAAAAAATTATACCTGCGCAATATCAAGGATAAATTTTTTAACTGTTTATTATCATAATAGAAAACTAATTATTTTAATTCCAATTAATTAAAGGTGTTCTATTGCTTCACCAGGGTCAATGCATGATATAGCTTTAACTACTCACCCGTCACATTTAATACCCCCTCTTCATGCTAACTCATGATTTTTAACTGATAATAAAAGAAAAAAATACCACACCTTTTTTTTTTTTTTTTTTTTTTTTTTGCAAAGTAAAAATATAATAAAAACTTCTTATTTAACTTGAAATCATGTGTTTTTATTCTCTAGAATCATCAGATTAAATTAAATATA
The DNA here is from genome assembly GCA_949318235.1 of Ecdyonurus torrentis. Lineage (NCBI taxonomy): Eukaryota > Metazoa > Arthropoda > Insecta > Ephemeroptera > Heptageniidae > Ecdyonurus > Ecdyonurus torrentis. The sequence continues at coordinate 23,528,023 of OX439128.1, read as the reverse complement.
AAAATTCATTTGAAAAAAGTTATAATATAATACTTTAAAAATGTTAAAAGATAGTAAACTAAATTAATTAATTTTAATTACTGTATATAAAAATACAATTAACAGAAATAAACATTAACAAAGTAATTCTTAGTAATTAATATATTTAATCTTTTCATATATGATTTTGAATGCATCCATGTGCATTATAATTAAATGTAATATTATTGCGTTTTAATTTTAATTTAAAATATTTCTTTATAATAACATAAAATATTTTCAAAAGATTAAACCAACCTGAAGCGAGTAAATGTAATATAATTATACTATTGAAATAGAAATAGCATTATGGCATATTCCACACATACTATACTTATATGTATTTTCAACGTTGTGAAATTAAAATGGTAATTCAGTTTGTTATATTCATATAATTTTATATATTCAATTTGGAAAAAAAAATATAATAAAATAGAAATAAAAGGAAGTATAATTTTTTAAGAAGATTAAATGCACTTTTTCATTAAATTTTAAAAAAGAAGAAGAAAAAATTATTAAAGTATTATTAAAATTAACGTTTTAGTATTCCCATATAAATTTCTCATGCAAAATATGTATTTTTTTTTTCAATTTATTTTTTTTATGAGGTAAATAATAAATTATATAAAGATTATTAAATTATGCAGAGAGAACGAATTTTGTTATTGTTGGCGTGATTATTTTGAAACTCAATCGAGCATTAATTTTAATAATTCACAGTATTTTTTTTAATAAAAAATAATGATTTTTGATGTTAATAAATAATATACGAAACATTTATGTTAATTTTTATTTAAGTTTATTTTAAAACAATAAAAATTAAATATATATCAGATATTAATTCAAATTCATTAAAAATATATTATGAACTTGTAAATCAAATAAATACGTTAAAAAAAGAGACAAAAAATTACTGTGATGTGTTTTCTCAAAGTAAAAATGGGACACATTAAACGTCAAAATTGAAATACCAATAAATAAATTACTGTTAAATAAATTCATGTAGTAAGATAATAATGTGTTAAAATTATTATTAAAATGTATACGATTTTAATGTTTAGCAATATTTACAGTAGTCTCTCTCTCTCTCTCTCTCTCTCTCTCTCTCTCTCTCTCTCTTAATGTACTGAATTTTAAGCTAATGATTCACAGTAGATTATGATACTTCTTATAAAATTGTACACAAAAATACGATCGACATTTTGTGTCTTTTCCAAGCGGTATAAAAACTTCATGTAAATGAATCTTTACATTTTTACTTGTAAAATTTTCTTATATTTTTTCTTTCACATAGTGTGTGTAGTATATCATTTACGTTTTATATATGAGAGCCAAAAAGTTTTAAATATTCTCCAGAAGCAAATAGTTGGCGGGTAGACAGCCCGCATATTTCTCTCTACTTAACGTTTATATGAGATGCTATATAACACTTTTTTCTTTGCTTAAAAACAGGGAGTAAAAAAAGTTTTTTTACGTGCATATAAAATCTATGGTCAGTGCCAATAATATTTGCCCTAAATATAAATTTAAACACTCAATTATTATAGTATATCATATTATTTTAATAGCTACAATACATCATAAGTTATTTTTATTATATATAAAAAATATATGTATATATATATATTGACTTTAAAACATAAAACTATAAATATACGAAACAATCGTCTGTAGGCGAAATATTGTTTTGTAGAAAAAACAAGAAAAGGAGAAAAATATAAAAGTTTATTGAGTATAAAACAGCATTATACAAATCACAAAAAATAAGGAGGAAAAAATATTTTTCAAGCAATTGAATATCATATAACAATATCTTTGTATGTGTGCTCTCAAAAATAACGCAAGCAAAAAAAAAAAATAATAATAATAAAAAAAAAAAGACGTCAATTTATTTGAAAAATTCTCTCTTCGTAGTATTATGATCGACATCCCCTTTCGTTGAGAGAGGAAAATGCTATTATTTCACAAAATAGGGCGTTAGTTCAATATCATATTTATTATATTTTTTGGGGTTTTCCCCTATTTATAAAAAAAAATTACACGCAAAAAAAAAAAAAAAAAAAAAAAAAAAGGAATATGTGATGTATAATTTATAATTTTGTATACTTTTTCTTATTTAAATAATGAGCTAAATAAACTTTATCACTTTTAAATTTTATTTTTAGTGCATTTTCTTTTTAATTAATTTTTGTTTTTAAATGTTATAAATTAATGCTTACTAATATGTCAAAATTTACAAAATTATACTCTTTCGTTCAAAAGTAAAGTCTTATTAAGACTCCTTTCATTTTAATTTTAAAATTAATGTTATTATGTATTGTTAAGTAAGAACTTTTAAAAACAAGACATTCATCCTAAATTTTAATGTCAAAATATATTTAAAATGAAGATGGCAAAAGAATCACTTAAAATAATATGAGAAAACATAAAACACAGATACAACAAGGAAAATAATTTTATATTACTTTACAGAATTAAATTTAAGTCCAAAAAAGTTTTTATGATACTTAACTTTATTTTTATTTAAAAAGAGGTGTATTTTTTTATGAAAAAAAAAAGTTAGATATTTTTTTAATGTTATTTTGTCCTCACTTAAAAAGAAATGTATTTTAATTTAAAATAAAATGTTTTTTTTTTTTGTATTTCATGTTTTGCAGTGTTGAAAAAATATGAGACACTACAGCCACTTAAATGAGTTTTGCGTTAAGAAAAATTTGCAAAATAAAATTTGCTCAGGAAACAAACAAACAAATAGTAGTAGATAGAAACAACAAAAATTCCCCAGGTTACATGTTGTATTATATTCTGTTTTCTGTCACTGCGAACATGAATTTTAAAGTTGTTTGCAAATGAGATGCCATCAACTCGAAATTCTTTTTTTATTGCTCTTGCTCTTAACTTATGCAACATGAAAAGAATTTTATAAAAAAAAAAATGACGTAGTGTACGCTGAAAATGGTAAAATTATATTGTTCGTAATCACAAATCAAACTCTCACCTCTGTCAAGAACGTTAGCAGAGGTTGAAAATATTACACTTTTTTATTACACTAACAACAAGAATACAATGTAGAGGCAAGTAGTTCAATACTATGGTACTCAACAAATTCTAATGCATAGAGTACCTAAAATTATTTTTGAAAATTCAATACATTTAAAATGTTTTCTCAACACCAGTGAATGTTTACTCACTACTATTGCATGGGTATTACTATAGTGAAACGGGTAAAGAGTATTCTCTAAGGTTTAAGGAGAACCCATGTATCAGTTGAACTTTTTATACGTGCATCGACACTTGCATCTACAAGTTTGAATATTTAATGAAAATTATATAATCATGCTTTAAAATGCACAATCATTGCATTTTGTAGGTAATCTCTAAATATTTGTGCGTTGTGAGTAAACATTTTTTTGAGTGTATACCTCAAGAGGAAGGGCCCTTCAGGTAATCAGATAATTAAAAATAAAATATTCAACTAAAGTTTTTTTTTTTTTTTTTTGCATAGCGTTACTTTGGACTGAAAAAGAAACAATCATTTAGAATTTATGAGGTGTCAATATGCAATATGTTAAATTATGAGGCTTAAACTTTTAACTTTTAGACCTAGCAGAAGTGTAAATTTTGTTTCGAACTTCTTTTTAAGGTAGTCTACTCTAAAACAGAGAGCTATTCAGAGATAGTAGACACAACGCGCGGAAAAGCAAATAAAACAAAAACACAAAGAATTACAATAATAACATAAAAATAATGACTACTAACAAAATCAGGAGAGTTTTGAACCCTCTTTGTAATATTTCCTATATCCAAAAAATTATAATGAGTTTTAATGAGCCAGAACAGACATTTCTGTGGTACAGTACGATTAGATTTACTGTTATTTTATTTCTATATCAGTTAGAACTCATTTTACAGTATTTGAGCAAGTAAATTTAAATATGGGCATTTTTTTCAATTTATTTTTAGCCCATAAGCAAAAATATAATATACATTTTTTTAGATCAATACAATCCGAACTTGTTCTTATTATTCTTTTTAAAATATATAATTTTAAAGAAAAGAAAATAATATAATTGGCCATTTTTTGTTCTGTTAAAAGTATAATATATATTTTTAACTTACTCACAAAAACATTATTATAAGTCTTTCAACTGAAAAGAAAGGAAAAAATCTACTTACTTTAAGAAATTTCGTCTGTGTGTTTACCATTATTTTCCCGTATATCTCACATAACGTATAATATACTCAAGTTTACTACTGTTATTTTATTATTATTACAGTACACTGTATATAGGGGCAAGGTAATTGAAATTTTATATGAGACATGAAACGTATGATTTTATTGTATGAATGAGTGACAATAAAGTGAGAAATAACATGTATTGTGACGGACAATGACTGACCGACGTGTGATTGGTATTAAAAAAAAAAATCCACACTTCCTTTAGCTTGCCAAGCACGAAACACCAATGTTTATCAACTGTCAGGGATTCTGTGAACAACATTTTACTTATATGTCTTTATATTTATTGTACTTTCTTCAGTTTTATTGTCTATTTTTTATTATTATAGTACTCTATAAAATATTTTTTGGAGGTTTATCATTTTATCATATTATTGTTGTTATTATAACACTAAAAGGAAAAATAATAAACATTTGGAAATGTTAAAAGAAGTTTTTATACAAAGTGAAATATTAGTACAATAATTAAATGACTTTAAAATTCATTTTTGAAATAACAATTAATTGCAACCCATTTAACTTGTTGTTATTAGCAGAGTTGAAATTTTATAAACTTGGATATATTTTTAATTAGATAGCACTAATTGTTAGTTACATGACAAATTTCTCTAACATTCATCAGATCATGTCAAATACGATTTGATTTATGAGAAATTTATTGACAGCACTATATATTACACATTATGTATTTTTCTAATAAATAACTTAAAGTGTTCTATTGGAAGTCATTATTTTAATTTTGTGCTTGCTTTGTCCACAGTGTGATTGTGCAGCATGGTCGAGTCCCGAGTATTGTTGGCGGCGCGGCGACTCGCGGTGTTGGTACTGCTGCTGGTGCACGGGTGGTGCGTATCAGGTGGAGGCACCACCGCCGCCCTGCAAGCAGCGGGCACCACCCAGCAACCCTCATGTAGGGTGTCTCAGTTCTTCTGTAACACGGGACAGTGTGTCGCTCTCGACCGATATTGCGATGGAGAAGACGATTGTGGGGACAAGTCGGATGAACCAAGATACTGTTCGCGTGAGTACCTTAATTCTTTATTCTTTAACTCAGTTTACATTACGATACGAGAGTGATATCCCTTGGTCATGTCAATAAGTATATTATACATTAGGACATTACATTTGTACGTTGAAATTCATAAGAAAAGGCCGTGACTCAAATATTATTTACATATCACCGAAGTTTAATAATTATTAAACCCAACGAGGTGTTTTTTTAAGAAGAAGATAAGAAGACGAATGAGAGAGCAAAATTTATAAAAATTACTTAAAACTCCGTCATTAGAACAATAAAAGTTGTATATTCATGCATAAATACATGACAGGAAAGTTTTAAATTAATTACTAATTATAATTCTAGAAGAAATTTTAAGTAGTTAAAAAAGTAATATCATTTAATCATTTAAATATAAAAATTAAAATAAGAACCAACAATTTAAGATAAAATTGAAGGGTTATGAGATAGTTTTGATAGAGTATATTATATTATTTTAAAAACGTCATGTAACCACATTTTTATAGCGTGTTCCATGCAAATTTAACATTGTATTTTTTTTTTCTTTTTTAGATTTTACCTCTGTCCTCTTTCTATTGATTATGCTTTGAACATATTTTATATTAAAGTTTTACTATCTTCCGGAAATTTTAATAACATAGAAGATTTCTTAACGATTGCGATAGAAAATATATTATGAGCTTTTTTTTCTCGTGCAAAGTTTTAAACAAATTCTAAGAATTTCTAGTAGAAGTTAATTGATATGACATTCTTACATCATAAAAATGTTATCTAGTTATAATATAAGATTTTTATTTTTTACATAATACTTTACTGATATTATTTAATATATTAACGAAATAGGAAATATATTCCAAATATTCCAAAATTCCAGATAAAAAAAAGTCATGAAATTTTAACAATAAAACAATCAAGACATAATAAAGACTGCATTGTATTGTACTTGTAAAACTTATGCTAATAAATAGAACGATTTATGCTTAAAAATAATTTATTTTGTTCTAAAATATCAAAATGAGCAAGACTAAAAAATTTTAGGGGGTAATTTTATTTCATATTATAAAAATCCTGAATTGATACATAATATGAATTTCTAATTTTTGAGTTCTTTAAGTATTTTTAATAAATTTTTGTAAAGTCACGAAATGACGTCACAGGCTGCAACTTTTTCCTATGCCCACATGCATAAGCTGCAGCCAGTGACGTCATTTCGTGACTTTCAAAAAATAATTAAAAATACTTAATGAACTCAAAAATTATAAATTAACATAATGTATCGATTCAGGACAATCTAATCTTTTAAAATATGAAAAAAATACCCCTAATTTTTTTTTTGTAGACTTCCTTATTCTTATAAAATAATATTCTATTGATTTTTCTTACTACTAGTTCTGCATGATTTGATTTAAAACTCCCTGAATGTAACTTTGATGTAAAGTTTATTATTTTTAAAATAATAATAGACCATAAAATATGTTGAAAATTAAACATCTTAAAAATTTGCATTGAATTTAAAGCAACATTATATATTTGTGTCTTCTTTCAAAAAGTTTGTATGGTTATTGTGATAAATGTTGTACTAAAGCCATCATTCCGTGTTGTAAGTCGTATTAAAAATCACACATGAATGCTTGCAGGCGACAGAGCGAATGAATTTGAATGTTCACCACAATAAGCTGTGATACAGTTTACATATTCTTGTAATTATTTTCATCATCAATCTGTCCACCGGGGTAACAATGTAAAAGTAATGTTATTTAAAATATTATATTGTGCTGTACATGTGTTTCTCATCTGAAGTTCATTGAAGTAGAGATATGGCAAGCAATTAAAAAAACTAAATATAATAATAAAAATAATAATCCGCTTCTGTATCATTATATCTATCATAATGATGTATAAAATGTAGGTTTGAATTTGCTGCGTGGGAATATCAATGTAATTCTTTTGTGCTATTTTTTTCATTGAATTTTCAATGGTTTCAATATTTTCATTTATATATAGTCATTATTATTTTTGGTTTAAAAAAACAAACTATTTTCAGTTGTTCATTGATAATACGGTGTTTCATTGTTCACTTTATAATAATAATGAGATGACATAAAAAAAAAATAGAGAAACAATCACAGAAGTTACGCGCTCTATACTCTCATTATTAACAAAAACTATATTTCTAAGCTAACTTATTATACGATTAAATAATATTGAATTGAAACTGTTACAAGTTTAGTTCTCAAGACTACAATCAGATGGCGATCATATTCTTTGCTCAGGTGATGTGACTTTCATACTCTTTACAACTCTGCGTCCATGCACAAATCCACTTTGCAGCACATTTTGTTGTTAGCAGTTTTGAGGTGGTTGCCAGCAATCTGCGTTACTTGATGTTCAGTAAGACCCGGTCATTAGCTCACACTTGATAGCGCAGCTGGGTCACTTGACGTACAACTGTTTTATCTTTTCTCGCAAACAAACAATGCAGCACAATTCTGCTTTAAAAAAGAAAAATATTACAAGTAATAAAAATGCTGAAGTGCAAGATTGTTTCTTGAACACTCGATACTTTAAACTTTTCGATATAAAACAAGTATAAAGAAAGAGAGAGAAAGAAAAAAAAAAGATGGAAAGGTTTTCCTCGTTCTTTTTCTTTTGTTTGGATTTTATGTTGGAGGAGTTTTATGTTCTGTAAAAACGAAAGAAAATTGAGATACGTGAGAAGAGAAATGAAGTAAAAATGTAATGTGCAAAAATAGCGTATTTTGACCCCCATGCTGTGCGATTTCTCTATTAGATTCAAGTTTTTTTTTTTTACATAATCTAATACTAAATTTTACTTTGTTTTGTTTAGAATTCTTTCCAATATGTACATAAAATATAGTGAAGAAAAAAACAATTTCTGTCACTTTTGAAATCCATAAACGTTTCTTGCAAAATAATAGCAAAAATAAAAAAATACACAAAAACAAAAATTTGGAGTATTCAGAATTGAATCACGCCTTTACTTTCATCATACTTTATCTTTATTAACTGTTGACAATTTTTTTTTAATTATTCTATTAATTACTAAACGTAAACGTTGGACTTAAGATTTCAGACCTAAATACTGTAAATTTAAAGACCAATTACATTACAAATTTCATATTGTCAATGAGGGTTACGTAATTGCTATACTAAACGATCCTAAAAGCTTTAATAAGGTCAAAAGACATTAATTTATTATTTCAATAACATTTTCTTTTACTCTAATATATTAAAATTATAGAAAGACTTATTTATTAGAGTTACCATATACTTTGAATAACGTATTATATAAAATTTTACTATATAATATTAAACCTAACATTTACAAGAGAATTTTCATCTTAATAGTAAAAGAGCGTAAAATTTAAATGAGAAAAATATTAATATTCATATAATTTTAATTATTAAAAATTAAACTAAATTAACAGCAAGGTGTATAATTTAACACAGCAACTTTTTAACAACATAAGAATTTAATTTCTCTGTTTAATTGAAATAAAAGGTGACTTAGTAACTATAATTAGTATTAACATAAATTAAAAAAAAAAAAAACTCATCACACTTTTTTATATATACGTATAATTTCTCTTCTTGTTTTATTTGACGTGCAACTAACTGTTATTGAGGTAAAAAAATGTTTAAAATTCATGGTTGGTGGTAATTATAATGTTCCGCACCACCACTACCGTTCCCTCATGCATTGTGTGCAGTTTTTTTTTTATTTATGTAACTGCACATTTACATTTTCAAGTATTTGAATAAATAAATAAATTGCCGTTTTATATATAACATGACAACAAAATTGTTGCTTTTAGTTTGATTTTTTTTTTCATGTTTCCGAATAACCTATATACATACAATGTATAATTTTTTATTATAAAAATATAGCCACGTTAATTAAAAAAAATTTTATATTCATTAATAAAATATGCATCAGTCTATATATTCATGATGAAAATTTTATTTTAATTGGAGCATAATGATAAACAGTAAAGCTTGCAATTAAAATTTGTTTTGCAATTTTTGTTGTTGAACATTATAATTTTATATTGTATAGTACTGTACTGTACTGATACTAGTACACACACAATATATTATAATGAATTAAAAATTTATTTACAACAGAAACATTTTATAATACACTTTTAGATAAAAAAATACACGTAAAAAACACACAAAGAATTTTATAAAAATGGTAGCTAAATATTCTTCTTCTTTCTTTTTCATTAAAAAAACAATCAATAAATTAAGATTATAATTACAAACAATTTCATGTATAAAATATAAAAATAATAATATAAATAAAACGGGTTTTAACTTTATTTTTTTGAAAAATGTATTAAATCGAAACTTTTTCATCTCTCATATAAAATTTATTATATAAAACGTTGCTTATAAATTAAAATATAATATTAATTGTATTTTGTGAAAAAGCTTTGATATTTATACTTATTGAAAATTAAACCACAAATTTGTTAAAAGCCTGTTTCAAATATTAAACTTATTTTATTGTATTATTACGATAGATTTTACTTCCCCTATATTTTGTCTCTGTTATATTTGTAGCCAATTTTACGGTTTATTAAGTTAAGAAGTATAGTTGTGCATGGTTGATATTCTTTGAAAATACGATTTTGTTCAGAATGATGATATTAAATAGTACCTGCCTGTATTAACAAACATAAAAGAACCGGATTTATTCATGGTTTGTTATGATGATGGAAAATAAAAGCGAGTGAAATATACGAAGAGACAAAATAATCTTCTTTCTACTTTCACTAACAACTCAAACATTTAAATCTTTTCTTGCATAGCAACAACATAAATATATTATTACATATTTTGTCGATGTTTATTAAAATAAAAATATTATCAACAACTTATTTTGAATTAATACATAAAATAAACTCTCACTTTCTCCCCTTTTTTTCCCCAAATTATAAAGTATTTACATTACGGAGACTAAATTTAATCATAATTCCATTAAAACCATAAATCAAGGGATATGCATCAATTACTTTTAAATCTTCTAGATATAAATATATAATCATAGTACTTCAAGCAATTACACTATTTTTATATCATAATATTTATAATTTATTAAAAAATAATTTACAAACTGAATAAAAAAAAAATCTTAAAATGTTAAGGAAATGCAAAAAAAAAAAAATAATAATAAATAAATAAAAAAAAAAAAAAAACGAAGAATTTTGACATTCTCCTTTCATTCTCCCCCTATTTTCTTTTACTCATTACAAATATATAAGACAAAGCAAGAAAAGGAACGTAGCAACAATAATAATACTAAAGGTACCTCATAGGCTTAATCTAAGAGCTACAGAACTTATGCAAACAATTTCCTGTGAAAAACACGGGAGTGCACACAAAACCTACCCTCATTTTACACTCAATTTTACTTGACACAGATGATGTTCCCACCCTTTTCTTTTTACTACCGGATTAAGAAGTTTTCTCTCTCTCTCTTTTTCTCTCCCTCAATTTCTTGTGGCAACTTCCCTCTTTCCGACTCTCACGCGAACAAAATTAAATTTTAATAACACATTTCTTGATTCATCAAAGGAAAAAAAATAAATTAATATCTTCAAAATAACAGAGTGAAATTAAATACAATTTGATGGTGATATTTTTTTCATTATGACATTAAGAGAGTTTGTGGTGTATAAATTGTCCCTATGGTGCGATAGTAGTTAGTTAGATTGCTCTTTTCAAACATACAAATAGAGTGTATAAATAGCAAGACACTTGGGTATATATATACACATACAGTTTATGTACGCACGAGAGAATAAAAACTTAAGAATATACCTACCTACCTACCTTACCTATCTTTTTTTGAAACAAAAAAAAATATGGCTATTAACAAAATAAATAGATATGAAAACTTTAATTATATATAACTAAATATTTATAAGTATTCCTGTAAGATATGTACATAAAGTTAAGCATATGCATATCAGAGCTAAAAATATTGAAAGAAAAAGAAAACATTCCGTAATTATAATTTTTGTTTGATGCAAATATTAATTAAATTAGTTTGTGATCATTATCGTGTTTCAACGAATTTTATAGGCAAATTTGATGTATCGTAATTATAAAAAAACGTACATATAATGTAATTAATTTTGCACTTGAGACAAAATCTTAAAATTTAATGGAGGTTCTTTAAAATCCAGTTTTAGTGGGTTTAAGATAATCACATTATATATGAAACTTACGGTGCAACTAGGGTTATATAATAATAAATAAATAAATAATAGTCTTTATTGCCCAATCAAATAATCAGCAGCAGGTGAATATAAATATAATAAATTATAGGTTATTAAACAAAAGGCGCAGTCAGGACAATGAGTCCTATCAACTGAACAGATGCTATTCATCTTAAAGGCATAGAAAACATGAAACAACACGTTCTAAACACAAAATGGGATCTACAAAGCTGATGATAATTTTTACCAGAATGTAAATGTGGCCCCACAATAGAGCGTAATTTTTTTTTAAAATATGCAATTTGCGTGATTATTTCTGTTTATGACGTCAGAAACAAGCAAAAACTAGTATGAAAAAGTTGTGCGGGTTGCATATATCGAAATTTTCTGATCACTGCTACGGCGCTACAGTTAAGTTTTGAGACCAATTAGTGTTATAAAGTCCCATCAAGTGTTATGTGATATAAATGCTGACGTTTTCATGTTGTCTATGCCTTTAATAAAAAAAGAAACAAAATCATTAATTGCATTCCTTTTAGCTATGATGTTTTAATTGACATTTTTGCTTCATCTCCTCGCAAGCTTGACTATACATTATATATCTTTGTAAGAACATTATAATGTTTACATTTCATCATTACATCTCAAAATAACATCGAGAAATTTTACCCCTCCCTCTAGGGGATTTTATGCAATTTAATGCAATTTAACCCTGACATGTTGAACGTGCTTAATTATGAAACATTGAAGAACGCAAAGTATGCACTTACGTATACTTGTCAAATTAAGATAGACACTTTATGATAATTAATTTTAATTTATGTTATTATTATTGATGCAGCTTACTTTTTTTATTTAACTTGAAGTTACTTGCATAAAAACAAGAATAGGGAAATATATTTTTACTTGATTTTATAAAACTCATTTGCACCATCATTTTTTTTTTTTTTTTTTTTATTAAATTTTTTTTGTATACATAATTTTATGGCATATAAAAAAATTGGGTTTTAACTGCGCATGTGTATTTAGTCTAATGTTTTTATAATACAATGGTAACATAGAAATGTTTTAAAGTGTGACCTGCAAAATAATATGTTCTATTGATTTTAAATGTGCAATTTTTAAAACCCTGCTGTGAATGATTTTTTTTTCATTGTCACTGGGTTTTTTTATGGAATCAAAGAACTTTATGGAATCAAGAAGAAAAATAAAATAGGCACGGCAAGTTGTATATTTAAGATTCAATTTTTTTTTTTAGCAAGAATATTAATATTTAAATCATATTGCTAATTTAAAAAAATAATATGACAAAAATGTATATAATTTGAAGAATAGAAGAAAAGTAAAAATATAAAATTATAATAATCAATTACAAGTGGATTCTCTCACTACCTACATTTTCTACACATTAATTTGTCAAAGAAAAGAGATGATAAAGTTTTTGGGAGGAGTTAAGTTTGCCGCGGGTGGTCCACATTACCCATGCACATCTCTCTGATTACATCTGTACAGATGAAGAAAGAAAAAAAAATCTCTCTCTAAAGATAAAAGAGTGCTCACTTTTCCTTCTTGTATACAGAATGATACCTTAATCAGAATTATAAGTTTGTTGTGGAAAAACTTCTCTCTCTCTCTCTCTCTCTCTCTCTCTTTTGAAACATCTTGACATTTTTCTTACAATTTTTGTTATTTAACTCTCTCATTCTCTTTCTCTCTATTTCATGTTTTTTTTTTCTTTCTGCGTTTACAAATAGAATTATGTTTCCATATTTTTACATTTTATGTTTGCCAACAGTTTTTTTAAATTTAATTTCAGTATTATTTTCTGCTTTAGTAAATCTTTTTTTAAAGAAGCTTTTTCTCTCTCTTTGTATTTATTAAAGTTGAATGATGAGCCAGGTGCTGGAAAAAAAAAAAAAAAAAAAAAAAAAACATCAAAAAAGCGTAAGTATAAAAAAGAGAGAGTAATTTTTAATAGGATTTTCTTTATGTTATTAAACTCTATTATTTTTGTATAAAAAGATCTGAGATTTAACTAAAAAAATGTATATAATTTTTGAAATTTATTATTTCTCTTATTTCATTATTATTTAATCTTACAATTAATTAAAACAAATTAATTATTTGTAGTTCCAATGTTGAGAACAATTCCTGTATGTTAAATGTAAGGATCTTTGACAAAAAATACAGAAAACATAAAAAAAAAAACTCAATAGTTTCATTGCATAATATATCCCTATTATATATTACGTATTTCGGAAGTCAACTGCCATTTCAACATAAAAAAATGTATATTTTTTAGATCCATCGTTCGTCTCATTTAGTAACAGACTTGGGCAGTAACGACGTTACGTAATTTTACTAATCTTTGTTATAAAATAACGTAACGTCATTACTTTTTGGTAGCAGTACCGAGTAACGCGTTACTTTTTAACTAATTTTTGCCATAGTTATTTAACAAACAACACTACTTTCTAATATTTTAAGCAATGAAAGATATGAGTTTTGAAATCTATAATTACATAACTATGCTTTCGTCATTATATATTAATTCAACATTACTGTTTTGATTTTGATTTAAATCTGTCTGATTATTATTTATCGAAAAACAACAACCATATTTTTAACATGTTTTTGAAAATATTTTTATTTATTGAAAACATATTTGAAGTAAATAAAGTAAAGTAACGCTAAAAGTAACTTCATTACTTTTTAAAGTATTGAGTAACTTACCCTCGTAAGCTGCGACGCTAACTAACTAGTTAAACCGTAGTTAAGTTGTTATTTTGATTGTTGCAACAATTAAAAAAGATAACTAAGGTTTAACTAGAGGTTGCAGCTTACAGCCCTGACTAGTTAAACCGTAGTTAAGTTGTTATTTTGATTGTTGCAACAATTAAAAAAAAGATAACTAAGGTTTAACTAGAAGTTGCAGCTTACAGTCATTAGTGTTATTGTTTCTCAAAAACTGCAACGAGTAACGTAGTGTCATTACTTTTTCGTGTGGTAGTGAGTAACGTAACGAAGTTGTAAAAAATCAGTAACCTGACCAAGTCGTTTAGTATGATGCTAAAAAAGATATAGTTAGTATGCAGTATAGCATAAATTATGTTGTAGTAAATAAATGTTGTTAAAACTAAGCTAGCTTAGTTATTATTACTGTTGTTTATTTTTTTCCGTGCGTAGGAAAGGTTTGCTTTGGTTTAAAAGTAAAATAAATTTTGGAAATTTAAAACTAGCTGGCAAATGAATTTCAACAAAATATGCATGTATATATAATATTTACGAGTAAACAAATTTTATTTTCATTATTTTTGTATATAAAATACGAAGCGTTTGATTACAGTATTTATATAAAACCACACTGAATATCATTAATACTAATACTGAATAGATTTACTATTTATAACATAGAATAAATAATTAAAATTTATCATGAAAATTTGTTCAATATATTCACATATCATATTAAATTTATATTATATATAGTTTTAATTAACAAACTTTAAATAACAAATTTAAATCTAATATATATTTAAGATTTTAAAGTTATAAAATAATCTCGTATATTTTATACTTTATTATAATTTTTAAGAGTAATTTAATTTTACATATTATAATATAAATACGATACTTTATTATTAAGGTAGCAAAAAAAAAGTAATTTGTTCTACTTTATGTAATATATTAATATTTTTAATTACATAAATCGTATTATATTACCTATAACAAAAGTTTTTCTTATACTCTCTCGCTCTCTCTCTTTCTCCCTCTTTTGCTATTGAAAGTAATAACACTAACATAATAGTAGTAATTTCGCTAGAGAATTCTCTCTCTCTCTCTCTCTCTCTCTCTCTCTCTCTCTCTCTCCTCTCAAAAGGCTTAAGGTTACGTACGTTATTATATACTTTACATTATATTAGTATACTTACATACTTCCTTAAACTTTAAATAATATTAAACACAACCACCTTGGTCTTTAAAATCCATTGGGTATTACTTCACTATATATACACACATACTTGCTATAGTTAAATTAGGATGAGAATCATACCACAATTGCCCAATATCATACTTTTATACAAGGAACTGTTAAATTTCACTGTATGTGCTAAAATTAACAAATAATATATAAATTCAGAAAACATGATTTTGTTGTTTAATAGTGAAAAGAAATGGTAAGTATATATTTCTATACTTATATCCACAATTGCATCATGCAAAATGTAAAAAGTGTCATCATTTTTTTTTAAACTTAAACTACTGTTAGTTCCGTTACAAGTATTTTAGAATTCAGATATCCTTTTCTTACAGCATGTAAAAAGAGTTTTCCTTTTCTTTGGCATGACTGTACACATAAAAAAAATGTTTTTTTCCCCCATAATATGCAAAAAAGTATTCTACCTTTTTACTTGTGTTGATGTTTATTTTTATTGTTGCACATTAAAGTGCGGCTTTTGTTAGAGAGGTGTTAGTGAAAGTAACGTGCGATGCGACAGAAAAGAGAGAAAAGTGACTCTTGTGGTAACGGTGGCTATTAGCAATGAATGCGGGAACACAAAAATGTTAGTGTGCCTCGCTAGAGAACAAAAACAAAAGAGAAAAAACATTCAACATTTTTTTTTTCTTAAATTTTTTTTTAACCTTAAATAATGAGGGCAACTTTGTCAACTTTTGACAATTATGATATGATAATATAAAATTATTTATTTTTTGTTCAAAATAAATCAGGATAGTACACTTTACCAGTTAAAAAATCCTATCACATTTTGTATGTTGTTATTATGATAGAAATATGCTTGAAGTTTAAATATATTATTGAAAAAGTGCGTTTACTTCATGAAGAAGTTGTAGAAAAGACCAATCATTAGCGTGTGATACATTGTGAGCTCAAATACGATAAGAGAGCATGCTGAAA
Source organism: Ecdyonurus torrentis (assembly GCA_949318235.1). Classification (NCBI taxonomy): domain Eukaryota; kingdom Metazoa; phylum Arthropoda; class Insecta; order Ephemeroptera; family Heptageniidae; genus Ecdyonurus; species Ecdyonurus torrentis. The sequence goes on along the minus strand of OX439128.1, from coordinate 23,511,581 downwards.
TGAAATGATTTTATTTTTAAAATTAAAAATACATTGATAACTATTTTTTAGCTTTATTTATTATTATTTTTTTACCATATTAAAGTTTGTATGACGTTGTATTGAAATATATTCATTATTATTTCAATTTAGTTTCATGTCTTTTATATTTAATTTTTTTTTTTATGTATATTTTCTGATGACAGTCAGCACATTTTGCTAGATTTCGTACTCATTTTGATTAAAATGGCTTTTCAATTTTGTGACGTAATTCCGCCCTGTTCATCCCCCTTCTCTCTCTCTCTCTCTCTCTCTCTCTCTCTCTCTCTCTCTCTCTCTCTCTCTCTCTCTCTCTCTCTCTCTCTCTCTCTCTCTCTCTCTCTCTCTCTCTCTCTCTCTCTCTCTGTGATGCGACAACGCGCGATGGCAAGCAATATCCGTAGTGTTTGAGCTTCACCACCACCACGGTGGTTTTGTTACCTAACTCACCATCTTTCACTTCAGCGTAAAATTATTTTCGCGAGAGAATGACTTACAAAAATGGATGTAAAATTTATCTTTTTTATTTTCCTTCTTTTTTTTTTTTTTTTTTTAAAAACTCAAATAAATAAATAATAAAATAATATAGTTCTTGACTCATAAGTAAAGTTTAATATAAAATTATTACTTATAAATTATAATTGAATGTTTTATTTTGTTTTCAAACCGCCAATAATGTCGAAAACTATAGTATTTGTTTAACTGTACATTTCAAGCAATATTGACATTGTAATAATATTAAATCTAATTTTCCTGGTACTCTGGTTAATAATTTTACTGTTTATTATAAAAATAGCATTTAAAATAAGTGAACAAAAGTAGTATTACAATAATTATTACTAGTATTTTTAAGTTTCACATATATTCAGAACGAAAAAATAGTTTAAATATTGAATTCACTTTAAATTAATGCAAAATACACCACTAAAAAAATAAGTAAAAAACAAACAAAAAATGCTAGCATTATAGAAATAAAAATGCAGTACTAAACTTTATTATAAAAAATTGTTATAAAATTATTTTTCCCGTGTAAAAATATTTCAAAAGCAAGCAAGCAAAAAAAAAAAAAAAAAAAAAAAAAAAAGACTCGTGGGAAATTCGTGTGTGTGTGTGACAATAATTTGATGTTGCGGTAACAGCAGCCCAGGACCAAAAATCAATCGATCAATCAATACTCACAGAGTTGTTTATAAACAAAAAAGTTAGATACCTCACGATACACCAAAATAAACAAAACGTATAATAAAAAAATTATGTATTGAAATCTCAACTGCCAATTTAAGAAAATTTACAACAATAATATTTTTTTATACATAGTACATAATATAAAAAAAAGAAACCATAATATTATATTTTATTTATGCTTTTTTATATTATCTTTATTGTTAATATACTCGTATTTTATAAAAAAAAAAAATTTTATGACATAAAAATCTATTTTTAAGAAATAAATATATAAAAAAGAGAGTTAGTGTTAGAAAAAAACTACATATTATATTATAACGGTTCATATATATTGTATGTGGAGGTCTACAGTATAATAAAGTGTTTATATATATATATATATATATATATATATATATATATATATATACATATATATATATATACATATATATACCATTAAATCCATTCTCCGATATAATATAGAAAGATCAAATTTCCAATATAATGTGTGGTAAATACAGTGGAATGAAGAAAACAGATCGATTTAACAACGCCTTTGGTGAATTCCAAATCTTATACGCTTGTCATTGACATTGATGATTAAAATAAATGATATTTCAAGAATTCTATTTATGTTCTGTTGAGTTGTTTGTTTATAGAAGCTAATTATAAAGTTTATCTCCAGGTTATGTGTGTACTAATGAATGTGCTATATACAGCAAATATAACACAACTTTTTTTCTTTATTATTTTTATATCTTTTGTTAGTTTTGTTATTATATAATACACATGCAATATAATTATTTAAACAATGTCATCATTTTGAAATTATAAGAAATTTTTGAAATACTTATTAAAATAGTATTTAAAAAGATTAATTAATTTAGCAAATAGTTTTCACGTTGTTTAACTTGAATAAAGGAAAATAACAAAATATTAACATATTTTAGATTGTTTTAATTCAAGTTCTAAAAAGACTTAATTACTGTAAGAATCACATTACATCATAATTCATGTTTAAATATCAGTTTAAAAAAATCTTAGAATAATGACCTAGAGTGAAAAATTGTAATTTTGCTCATAAAAAAAAAAAAAAAAAAAAAAAAAGCTTTTTAGTGAGCCCCTGGAGAATTGTGACTTATGCAACCTGCCGTACATAAATGACCACAAATTTGCCTATATTTCAGGATAGAAAGCACAAAATTGCGTCATTTTGATGAAAGTAAAAACATAGTGATGAAGCGTTGCAATAGTACATGGGTTATACACTGCAGAAATGTTGAGTTATTTCATGAATTTAGTGAATGACTCCCCCGAGGAGACGAGAGGCAGGCGATGTACGGTATGCAAGAATTCCCATGTGTACCAATGTGTTTTCAACTAGCCTCTAAAAAATTTAATCTATTTACTATAAGATTAAATTATTGTGTAATGGATTTATATTGAAAGATAAGCATTTTGTTGTCATCTAAACTATAAAACAATTAGTCTTGAATATTACTATGATTATGATAATCAAAAGCATTGGGTTTGAAAGGGTTTAGCTTTCGTGTTACACCGTGTTATATAAGCAGTAAACTGACATTGAAAAGGAATTCGGCTCGACCGGGACTCGAACCCGGATCTTTGGTTTCCCAGACCACTGCGTTAACCATTACGCTACCGAGACTCCTTCCAATTCAACATCATTCACTGCTCATATATAGTCAGCTTGCGCTGCTTGCCATGCGCGTGCCTTCGTTGGCGCGACAGTTTAAACTGCTAAGCAGTCATGGCGGGTGCTCTTGCGAGCTATATGCCTCCACGTAGAGGGCAGTTATGAGAGTTTGTAATTTAACGCCTATTTTACACGGGAAGTTTTAATGAAAGGGTTTAGCTTTCGTGTTACACCGTGTTATATAAGCAGTAAACTGCATTGGGTTTGTTGTATTTTTTTACTTATACATTTAATGTTTAACCTTTGTTTTTGTTCTCATTTTTTTTATCTATGTTTATAATTTCATTTTCTACAAGCCCTAATTACCTTTTTACAAGTAGAAATATTTCGTTGGCATGTTTTATAATTCTAATTGCAAGGAGATGAGGAATTTAATTAGTACAGTAAAAATAAGAAAGAGAAAGAACTGTAACTATTTTTTTTATATAAAATTTAATTATAACTTTAAAAAGTTTCTCTACAAATAATATATAATTAATTAATACAAAATTTGAGCTTCAATACTAAAACAATAGACAGCAATAACTTAGCATAAAATGTAACTGAAACTCAATTTGTTGAAAACATTTCTTTATATCGTATTCTCACAAAATGAAGCTTTTTCCATGAAGTTTAGCTTATTATTACTTTCATCGTAAAATATATAAAACTATAAATCAGCATAAAACTTAGAGAAAATTTTGCATAATGAAATTTGCACACACACACACACATACAAAAGCAAGCAGGCAAGCAAGCAAGCTTGCAAACATAATTCATATTATCAAACAATGAAATTAATATAATAACCTGCTTACAAGAAAAATGTATAAGTATTTTGTTCCGAGGTAAGTTTTTGCAAGGAAAAGTTTTAATAAATGTTCTTATATGTATATAAAGAAGTTTAATTTTATTTAAAGGTAAAAGTTTATCTTTAGATTTAAGTTTTAGAATAATGATAATGGTCACCGTATGTAAAAACTACCAACTTATTAAAATAAAAATATAATATTCTGCAATAGAATTGTACATTTAATACAATTTATTGCTTTTGAAGTATTAAAAAGTTATATTTCAGTAAATTAAAACTTATGATTGAAAATAAGAAAAGGGAAGGAGGAGGAAAGAAAATCATCTTATATATATTAAAATTTTATTTCATATTATGTTGTTTCTTCAAACTTTGATAAACCTTATTTTTGGTAGCAAAATCTATTTCATTAATATTTAAAACATACAGTACTTTTTATAAATTTTAAGTCTAATTCCTCTGTGACTTAATAAGTATGCAAAAAATAATAATAATTCTTCTATGATGTATCATATGATACCTCTCTCTCATCTCTCTCTCTCTCTCTCTCTCTCTCTCTCTCTCTCTCTCTCTCTCTCTCTCTCTCTCTCTCTCTCTCTCTCTCTCTCTCTCTCTCTCTCTCTCTCTCTCTCTCTCCTCTTTACATAAAAGGTACATTACAAAAGCTGCTCATTTAGAGTGTATTAAACAGTAAATAAACGCAATGTATTTGTAGTATCCCCTCTCTCTATCCCTCTCTCCAAATGTGTTTGGTATTCTTGTGTAGCTATGTTTGAATGTGCTGGATGCCAAATAGTTTGTATAATAGTCCTGGGTACTTGATTCTCAGAATATAGAACAGTATCGTTTGTACTGCAGCAATAATAAAGGTCCTTCAACCCCTCTCTCTCTCTCTCTCTCAGAGTTGTATGCATGAACACAAGCCAAATTGTGGCTGCATCAATGGTTTACCACATGTACACTGATAAAAATTGCATGAAATATTTCATAATAATTATGGTTTATGACCACAAATTTGTGTAATACAATTTTTTTGAGTACAAAACCTCATATTTAAATCAAATGTCTTTAAGAATTTATTTTTCTCTTTATTTTTTATAATACCGTGATGTTTTACAGTTGCCTTCTTTTTTAAAAAATAAAAACCTGAAACTCAGACATTTTTTGTATTTTTGGACGTTATTTAATGTATAAATATGTAAATAAATATATAATCCAAGACTGAACAGGTAGAGAGAGAGAGAGAGAGAGAGAGAGAGAGAGAGAGAGAGAGAGAGAGAGAGAGAGAGAGAGAGAGAGAGAGAGAGAGAGAGAGAGAGAGAGAGAGAGAGAGAGAACCATTTAAAACAGCCATTTACTATAAAAATAACATGTCAATATTTTGTTAATAACAAAAGTTGAAAGTAATAATCTTTCAAATCACTTTACAATATTTTTCAGTGTAGTATTGCTTTGAAAATACTGAAAAAAACAACAACATTATCCTTGTTAATATTTTATTGATAATAAATATGAAATATTAAGATAATAATTCATGAAAATTCACGCTCTACATAAGAAATAACGTTATACATTTTAAAAAGAATTCATTATATTATTTTAAGATAATATTTCATATTTATTAATAAAAATATGCATTTGCTTTATACGTATTATTATTTATCTAACATAAAAAATTTCATTGAAACTTGTATTAAAGTATAAAATAAAGTAAACAAACATAGCAATGTAAAAAAATAATAACAATATAAAAAAAAAACTCGTGAAAAAAATTTTATAATTATTTTTTATATATAATAAAGATAAGTTTTCAAAAGTTTATTTTCTACTTAAAAAAAATAGTGTGCTCTAGTTAAAAAAATGAATTGGTAACTTGTATGTTCAATTTACATTTGAAAATATACAGCATTGCGCCGTGGATAATATAGTAGTGTAGTCGAGTCAATGTAGCCAAACAAAACCACATAAGCCGTAAACCCTGGCTAGGCCTCATCTCACTCTCTCTCTCTCTCTCTCTCTCTCTCTCTTCCTCCTCCCATTTACAAGAGCTTGCAATGTGGCGTATTTAGGAAATGAACCTGCCTTTCACCCTCATCCCTCTTTTACTATCTCTATATTATGTAAGCTATTGAATATATATAAACCTTCAGAGAGAGAGAGAGAGAGAGGATTAAATCCCAGGTAAACAGAATATACTAACTCCACCCTACCACAAAAAAAAGAACACATATAATATAAACAGAATTTATTTTAAACTATGATACGTACATTGAAATTATTTTGTGTATATAAATTTTATAATTTTATCTTAAAAATAATTAAAGTTGAGTGCAGTAGAAAATGAAGTAAAATAGACTGTTATGCAATGAAATTCTAAGCACTTATGTATAAAAAAGTGTGATATTATATAAGCTTTCATTTACATGTTTTATATAAATATACACTTTCCGTAATATAAAATATTATATATAAAAGAAAATGTGTATTTCCTCTGTAAAAATGAAGTTAACATATTATATAAAAGAAAATGAACTGCTTATGTTTAAAGTTATTCACTTGATATTTGATTTAGTGGAAGATGTTATGTGATAGTAATTTACGTTCTATAAACGTTGAATAAGCTTCAAAGAGAGTGTCTGAATTGCTTGACTTTGTTTCATAGAAATTTAGAGTTAATGATGTAGCAGTTACAGGAATAGGAATAGTATTAAAATAGATGTTATTCTTATTTCAACTGGAGTAAATAATGTAACACCATATTACTAAATGACAAAATTTTCAATTATTATTATCAAATATTTACTAACCTCTGAAATAAGTTTATTTTTTCTTTTGTCTTATTTTATTAATGTAAAAAAAGAAAAAAAAAACAACAACTTTAAATCCGATTTCAAAATTCAGACATTGAAAGAGTTTAATAGAAAACTGTAAAAAATGTGTACTTATGACTACGTTTGTTAGGTAGCTACTATTTTGTACAATTTTTTTTTACTCAACTTGAATTTGAAATATTTTATTTTATATTTCTCTTTCTCTAACACCACTTATGCATGAGTCCCGTTGAAATTTTCTCCGAAAGTGACTCCATGAACACGTGTGGATATACTTCTGTGTGTTCAAAGTTGATGATCAAGTTGTAATAAAAGTCGCGACAGCTTCACTTAAGATTTATTTACCGAGATAAACTTAAGTACGACATATTTATGAGCAAACACTCAAGTCTTCGCTAACTTAATGTTAGTTTATTTACCATCAGAGTAAATTGGTGCTAGCAAAGTTTTGACAAAACCTATTAAACCAAAAAGTTGACCTTCTGTTTTCCATTAGTAACACTTATACTCAGTATTTCATTAGAAATTGTGACGTCATGGTTTACAAATTAAAAGTAATTTTACATGATGTGTTTTATATACATAGCATTGTTAATTGTTCTTAATTTACTTAATACTTAATTGTTATTTAGAATGATGTATAAAATTATTACTGTTGGTAAATCATTTAAATTTACATAATGAAAGATTAACTTTTAACTTAAATCCAAAATAAATTAAATCTGTTTAATTGTATATAAATACAATTTACAATTCATAACGTGTTTTATTACTTAAAGAAATAGACCAGAGAAAAACATAAGCATTTATATCACAAGACACTCAATGGGATTTCCATAAATAACTTTAGTTTGTCTCAAAACCCAAAAGTTGCAATGATCAGAAATTTTGATTTATGCAACCCGCACAACATTTTTATACTAATTTTTGCATGTTTCTGACGTCATAAACATGAATTTTCACGCAAATTGCATACTTTACAGTATTTTCACGCTCTCTCGTGGGGCTGCATTAACATTCTGGTAAAAATTGTGATCAGTTTTGAAGATCTCATTTCGTGTTTATTTATTAAAAAGCACAATACATGTTGTTTTATATAATGGTCTATGGCTTTAAATATATACGACAATACATAAATTACGATTTACAAGACTTTCAATTTTTTTTTTATTTTTTTTTTATCTTGACACTTATTATATAGTATACTATTATATAATATATAATAACATAAAGTCGTATTATATAAAAAATAAGTTGGTGATGCATACAACATTTTATATAATAATGATTGCGTTATTTTCTACCTAGCTCATTGCCACTATAATGACGCGTCATAAGCAGATCTTATTCAAAATATATGAATAAACTTCTCTTCTTTTTTTTTTTATATATAATTACAAAATATCATATCATTGATATATATCTACAATTTCTTATTCAGTTTTATTCAAAGATATTAAATTATAAGTCATTTCATAATATATTATATAAAATTCTTATTAATAATTGAGTTTTGCCTTAGATGATGTAATGTTCATTAAAATTTGATCGATATTTTGAAAATAATGAAGTAAATAATGATGTTATCATGACCTATATATTTATACTAGAAAACTTTTCATCACTAAAGATATTTTCCACAAGATTCTAAAACACATCTTACTGTGAAAAGAAAAATTTGTATAAAAAACAAGCACTTAAAATAAATCCATTTTCTATTGATAACGTATATTAACGATGTAAATTAGAATGACGTGGTTATATCAAATATGAACTTCAACTTTTTTTTTTTTTTAATAAACTGGCAAGGAATTTACTTGTAAGGAATTTTTATATAACTTTTACTTTATAATATTATAAATTTTCTCATTTCAAATATAAAATATATATTGGAATTTGCATCACAAATTTTGATACTACTTCACATTAAAATAAGAAAAAAAAAAAAAAAAAACTTAAATCACGCCGTCTAGTATTTTTTGCTACCACTGAGAAAATGTTATCAAATTATTATTTTCAGAATTTTTAAAAAGAAACAACATTTTGAAACAAACTTATTTAATAACTATAATGAATTTTTAGATATATATATATATATATATATATATATATATATATATATATATATATATATATATATATATATATATATATATATATATATATATAATAAAAATATTAAATTAAAAATAATACAAAGAGAAAGAAATAGTAAGTTAAATTCTCGTATTGAGAAATAATTATTACATTGTATTTAACAGATTAAATTGCTTTTGGTCACATAATATAATACACAATAATAACCATTAAAACTATTCGTTACAATACATACTACAGGGCTTTTGGTATTTTTTATTACACACTATAATATAGCAAAACTCTGCGGCAATGTATTCAATTAAATACAATTATTAAGACTATATAAATATATATATATATATATATATATATATATAGATAATTACTTTCTATACATTAAAGAAACATAAGTTTTAAATAATTCTATTGTTTTTATCTTAAGAATGTAATAAAAAAATTTAACATTATATTGTAATTTAATCTAGCTATATGATTTTGCTATTTAAATACTTTATTTATTATTATTATTATTTTATACTCCTTGTATTTATTATCACTAGCATTTGCGTGTTGTTTATCATTTTTGATTTATTAATGTTGTTTATGAAAATAGTTTTGCTGTTTTATACTTTTAATTAGATAAAGCTAAAGGTTATATATTATTAAATTTCAAGAATTTAAAGCATTTTTTTAAAAATTTTAAAGTTTATCATATTTATTTAATTTTAATATATTTTTTGCGTGTGCCAGTGTTCATTTTAATAGTTTAAACAATACCTTGCATTAGAAAAGTTGTCTTAGTTGTAAACTTTGTAATCAAGTTGTTTATATTTCTAATTTTCTTATATAAATAAGGCACTTTAATCATTAATTTTACAATAATGGAAAAAAAATCAATGCAACTTGCCGATTAACAATTTTTTTAAAAAATTTAAGGGTATACATAAACACTTTATCTTTAAATCAATTTCAATTTCAAAATAATATATTGAAGCACTTTTTCATTTGCAATATAACATTAAATGATACACTATATATTTCAATTCATAAATGAAATATTATACAAAATATAATTATTTAGAAACGCTTTAGTAAGCACCATAAGTAATTTTCCAAGCTCCGGTAACTTTTATTATTATTATTTTATTTTATATTGATGTGAACTCCATTGTTACAAAGTTAGAAATAATTTTTTTTAACACACACACACACACACACACAAAAAGGTACTCTAGTCTATAATCCTATCTGATAACTTACTAATTGGAATAGTGAATAGACCATGCATGCATATATAAGAGGATTTTTACATGATATACTCGAATATAGAATTTTATTAATGTGAAAAAAAAAAAAAAAAAGAAAAAAAGAGTACGTACTGTACATTGAGTACTTTAATAGTTGATATAAATGGACGTTAAAAATGTGTTTTATACATTTTTTTTTTTTTTTTTTTTTTTTTTTTTTTTTTTTCAAACACACAAATATACAAAGTCCAACCAAGGCATAGCCTTATCGGTTGGTTCATTTATTGTTACACAATCGTGTCTTATTATATTATATTACTACATATACATATTTTTTATTATATATATTTCAAAAGCAAATAAAGTACGTATTTACACAAAAACTTTTTTTTTTTTTTTTTTTTTTTTTTTTTTTTTTCATTTAAGAGAAGTATTTTTATAATACAAGAAGCAAAAATTAATCATCATTAATCAATACAAACAGCAAAAAATTGTTCAACATTTTATAAATTGTCAAGAAAGAATTTTTTCATATTAAATTTCGTTTCATTTTTATTTGCAAAACTTTTTAATTCTGATGGAATTTGATTCCATAATTTAGGAAGTAAAAATTTTTTTGTCCTTTCAGTGAATCTATTTACAATTTTTGGTACAAATAAAGGATTGGTCACTGCTGTTCTGGTACTATAAATATGAGTTCTCGGTATACCATGAGAATTTTCAAAATAATTTTCACAAATAAAAGAACATTTAAACATTTCTTCTATTGGCAATATCTTAAAGTACTTAAAATATTCAAGATCACTTTTTAGCTTATTTCCTTTTTTTAAAATTTTTAATATTCTTATTTGCATTTTTTTCAATTCCCATAATTTACCTGATTTAGTACAACCATAAGATAATAAACCGTATAATATATGTGGATGTACAAAAGAAAAATATAATTGTCTCATCGTCTGTTCATTCACATATGATCTTACTGTTTTTAATTTAAAAATTGCAGATCTCAATTTATTTAACAGTTGCATAATATGCAAATCCCAATCAAATGTTTGATCAATAATAGCTCCTAAGTAATTATAATTATTTACTTGTTCTACAAACTCACAATTACAATTTAAAGTAAAATTATGTAAACACTTATTAGTATGAGCTCTTAATTGAATATTTTGCATAGTATATGTATACTTATTAAAAATGTGCATAACTTTTGTTTTTTTCCTATTAATTAATATTTTCCTATCATGCGACCATTCCAAAACTGAATCAAAATCATTTTGTAACATTTTATTTGCAACTTCAAAGTTACTATGAGCCGCTATCATAAGTAAATCATCGGCAAACATTTTTGCTTTACAATATTTTAGTAAATTAAAAATTTTGTTAACATAAATTATAAAGAATTTAGCACTTAAGACCCCTCCTTGTATTATACCGCATTTTATTATTTTAATTTCACTTACAATATTTTTAATTTTGACAGCAACTTGTCTATTTTTTATAATATTCGCAATTAACATTAATGTTGGTCCTCGTATTCCAATTTCTTCTAAATCTTTTAACAATAAGTCATGGTCTATAGTGTCAAATGCTTTGGAATAATCAACAAATAAACAAAGAACATGATGCCCTTTTTCTAATTCTTCATTTATAAAATTGGAAACATCATATAGACATTTTGCTGTACCCTTTTTTTTTTGATAGGCATATTGATTTTTATTTATAATATTGAATTCTTCTAAATAATCAGACAATAATAATTCAATATGTTTTTGTATAAATTTATCAACAAAAGCAGATACAGCAACTGGTCTAAAATTATTATATAGTTTATGATCCCCACCTTTATAAATTGGCCTTATCAATGATAATTTTAGATTATCAGGATATACTGAGCTTTCAATACACATATTTGTTAATCTTATTAAATATTGAATTAATGATTCGCCACCAAATAAAATATCCTGAACACCTATATTATCATGACCTGGTCCTTTTTTCTTACTTAATAAATTAATAATATAAACTGCTCGTTTCTCATTTAATTTTGGTAGATACATTGATTGTAAATTACTATTAAATTTAAGCGAATTTTCACTTAATATTAAATTACAATTAATCTTTACATCTTCAATTGAATTTACAAAATGATTTACAAAATTATTAGCAATATCTTTGATAGAACTTACATCAGACATATATTTAATAATAATATTATCAATATTAAGATTTTCTTTCCCTAATATTTGATTAATAAAACATCAAGATTTTCTTATATCACCAGCAATTTCAACAAATTTAGAATGATAATAATTATTTTTTTCTTTATTTATTAAAAAATTTATTTTGTTTCTTAATTTTTTATATCTAATTCTATATTCAGGCATATGTAATGAGTTTTTAAATTTTTGAAAATATTTGTCTCTATCTTTCATAAGAAATTTTATTTCATCAGTACACCACACATTATTTAATCTTCTATTCTTGCTATTTAATAATTTTTCACTTTCACATTTATCACTTATATTTCGAAAAACTGTTACAATATGATTATATAATTCATTTGGACAATTAATATTATTACATATACTCCAATCATAATTACAAATCATATTTCTGAATTTTTTTAAATTTTTAATTTTTACTTTTTCATTACAATTATTATTAATTAAATTAGTACTCAATATACAACCAGTCATATAATGATCGGTGATTTTACTTTTAATTATAAAACTATTATCAATTTCAAACAAATTATTTAATTTAACAAAAATATGATCAATACAAGTAGCTGAATAATTTCCTAGTATTGTACATAAATGCATTATCTATGTATATTGGCTAAACGTTCAAGTGTCAATTATTTATCATTAATACATCACAATATTATGAACAAACATTTATACTAAAATGTGAATTGTTTAGAAAATATATAAAAACTTTAACATTTCAAATATACATAAAAATGAGGGATTCTCATGTTCTTACTTTTTTTTAAGTGGCTTTTAAAAGTTTTTTTAGTAATGAGTCTAAATTTTTAATTATTTTATTACAGCAATGTAATAGATTTAAATTAATTTTCTTTAAAAAATATATATATATATATATATATTTACAAAAAGTAGAAAACCGAAAATGTTAATCGTAAAAGGTTGTTTACGAACCGTATAAACGCAAGAAATATTTTGAGATATGTACAAAGAGACTACTAAAGAGTTCTGACGGCTTGTTATGAAAACCATTTTTCTAGCGGTTGCTGCGTGTGCCACTTTTTTTTCTCTCAGAAACAGCATGATAATTCCTCATCAAAGCTACAATAAACATTAAAAATTTCGTTTTTTAGTACCAGCCCACCACTAAATGAAAAGTAAATCATCAGAAGCACAAACGATCAAATTTTTTACTTTCAAATTCAACTTTCTGTGACGTATTTTAACGACTGGTGTAATAAAAGTAATGGGAAAAAAATAATGTACATAGTTTATTCATAATCTTATACTAATTATATCACAATATTTTTTTAATACAAGAACTAAGTGCAATTTTATAGAACTTATAATGTGTTCTATCAACAATTATTGCAATCACCTTCAATACCATAATGTAATGCATTTTAAGTGGATATGCATAGAGAAGTACAGTATTGTGTTTGAAGAATGGTAGCAAAATGCAATAGCAAATTGCTCTTTGGATGCAGCGGTGACATCCTTCTCTCTCTCTCTCTCTCTCTCTCTCTCTCTCTCTCTCTCTCTCTCTCTCCATCTCTCTCTCTCTCGTCACAGCAGCTTATGTGGAGCTGGGAAACCTCTGGCAAAACCGATAACTTTGAAAGATTGCTCTCTCTCTCTCTCTCTCTCTCTCTCTCTCTCTCTCTCTCTCTCTCTCTCTCTCTCTCTCTCTCTCTCTCTCTTTGTGCTGGTTTAAAATTAAACTTGTTACAACTATTGCAAGGTACTCTGGAAATGAATAATAAAAAAGGAGAATAAGTTGCAGAAGAATGGTTTTTATTTCGACTTACTTACCATCTTATTACCGCTCAACTTATTATAACAAGGTAAAATATAGTGCACAGTTGTAAAACAGATGCAAATATAATTTTTTTATGTATAAAAACCATTTTATATTTTTTAAACTTACCTTCAACTTTTTATTAAACAATAACAAGTACAGTATTAACTGCAAGTACGTAATTTATTTAAATTGTCATTCTGAATTCATTGCATTGATCCATGAAATGACCTTAATCGTAAATATAAAATATACATATAATAGCCGCGAGGCTGTTGATAAATATTGATGAAGCTGTTGTTTAAATATATAAAATATTTTAAACAAAAAATATAGAAAAAAAATCTAGATTTTGAATTTGATATATATTCAAAATACACATATTTGTAGATCTACTATTTTTCACAGTGTATATACGTATGTATTGAATTGACGTGTTGTGTATGGCTGAAAAAGAAGGTAAAAGCTTTTGAATTGCTATACGATTGGTTCGGTTGGTCTCCGTCAAGAATCATTGACGAGTGCTCTTGAGGTCTCACATGAGAGAGAGAGAGAAAGAGAGAGAGTTCATGCCCTCATATCTCCCTTCTAGTTTTTTCTCTCTCCCTAAACCAATAATCAATATACATCTATCAATACCTATCAGATATAACACACTTTTATATAATCGAGTATTAACTCAATCAAAATTCTACTAAAAAATCATTATATTTAACTTCAAATCTCATTTAATCAATCAAAATATACCTGATATTACACTCTCGCAAATAATATAATAGAAAATAAACTTCAATACCTTTATATATATATATATATATATATATATATATATATATATATATATATATAATTATCGCATTTATGCTATTGAAATGAAATTTGAATCAATATCTGTTAAGAAACAGACGTTTTATGTGGTTTTAATATAAGATATCCTGACAACATTTAGTTTTAATCCTTTATATCTTTTAGCTCTCTCTCTCTCTCTCTCTCTCTCTCTCTAGCTATACGTATATCTCATCTCAGCAAAATTTGTAATCCTTGGGTTTTCTTAACCCGGAATGCCGCAGTTGAAAAAGTGGAGTGAGAACTCCAAGTATCCCTTACTTTTCTTCTCTAGTTTTCAACCCAAATTGCTGCTAATCACAACCACGTTCATGACGTCATAATCTTAAACCAGCAATGCGGACCAGTACAAATGTATGTAAACTCCTATATATTTTGTATAATGACCATTAAAGCAATAGGGTAGTTTTATTTCAACATAAAATATTATAAAAGATAGCATCTATATACATGAATATTAAAATTTTACTCATGATTTTTAATAATTCGACTATACACACATACATGCATAGTATACTGATAAGTTTCATAGTAGTAGTATATAGTAGTATTATGTATAGTAGATCATACATCTATCATTAATTTTTGGGGGTGAGGATTAGTTATAGTTATAAAAAAAATGCCACATGTAGTAGTGGCGAGAAAGCAACAGATCTAAAGTTGACGTTTCAATGTGTACGTGTTAATTGCAATTCTATATTTTTAATTAATTTTTTCATAATCCATTTGAAAATCTTTAATGTAATGTTTCAGAGTAACACTGACAAAGAATAACTTGTACTCTATCACTTCACCAGAAAAAAAAAAAAAAAAAAAAAAAAAAACTTGCAAGCTCGCAATTAAATTTCACATAATATGTCAACAAATAAAAATAAAATGCTTTGAAGCAAAGAAATTCACAGAAATTGAAATAATAGCTTTATCCATAATCAATAAATATATAATAATCTGTTTTCAATCGGTGAATGAAAAAAATAAGATATTATTTCAAGTTGATTAAATTTAACTGCTTTCTTTCTGTGTACGACAGAAAAGATTAAGTTCCATTTTTATCTGCGGTAATAATTAAGCTTATGAATATTCAATAATTTTTTTCTTTTACTTCAATAAGTATTTATTATCATTTTGGTATTACGGTTTAGATACGCTCTGATAATTTTTATGATAAAAAAAACTTCAGATTTGACAGTAAAAATGCCCATTTTACACCGTATTTTATTTACAATAACAATAAAATAAAGTATTTAGTAAAAACTATGGAAATCATATTAAAAAGCTTTATAAGCAGTGAATAATTGAAAAAAAAATCTTTTGCATTATTTTTTAAAAACTTTTAGAGATTATGAGCTTCACATTATATAATTAACTTTAGGAATAAGGAATATTATTATATAAGTTTAGAAATATCATTCATGTATGTTTTATCATTATTTGTAATTTTATTTTATACTTAAAACCCATGCAGATGTGTTTATTGAACTGTTCCAAACTATGAATTATTAAATTGTAATTTTTGTTTATTTAAACTAACCTTTTTTGAATCTAAAAATAAAAATCTTGATTATCGACGAAAATTTATTAGTGATCATCTTTGCAATCAGCTGATACTTCAATGATTCGATTTTTTAAGTTGAATTTTAAATACAAATTAAAATTGTATTGACTCTGTAATATTAAATTTTACTCTATTGTATTATGATAACACAATGCATTTATATGAAGACTTTAATTAAGATAATAAAGACAGTTACTTCATTTAATTTATATATACCATAGAAGTAAAAGGTATGGCAGTAGAATAACATTTTATAAAATCAAACTTTATATTCTATACATTCAAAAAGAATTCAAAAATATGTCATTACAAAAAGAAATAAAAATACTTAAAGAAATAGACCAGAGAAAAACATAAGCATTTTTATCACAAAACACTTGATGGGATTTACATAAATAACATTAGTTTGTCTCAAAACCCAAGAAAAGCCCCGTGGCAGTGATAAAAAAAAATCAATTTATGCAACCCGCACAACATTTTCATACTAATTTTTGCATTTTTCTGACGTCATAAATATGAGTTTTTACGCAAATAGCATACTTTACAGTTTTTTTCACGCTCTCTTGTGGGGCCACATTAACATTTTGGTAAAAATTGTCATCAGTTTTGAAGATCCCATTTCGTGTTTATTGATTAAAAAGCACATGTTGTTTTATGTGGTCTATGGCTTTAAAATATTCATCAATAATGAAAAAAATGCATATTATGTATTGTATAATTTAAAAAAAAATGAGAAAGGGGGCTACATATATGTTCAACATTTTAGATATGAATAACAATGAATAACAAAAAAGTTGATAACCTTTATTGAACCTATTTCACTAAATTAATTTAATATCAAATAAAAAGTTCAGGTACATAGTAAACTTGGTCTTACAGTATATTTCTATCTGGTTTAAAAATTTAAAGTTTATCATCTGTACCACATCTGTATCAATTAAAATCAAGACGATGTTTGAAAATTATATTTCTAATACGTTATAATTATATAAAAAAATATTAGTATCAGTAGTTAACGTATAATTTTTGTCTTTTATATAAAATAAGTTTCATTAAAGTAGTTATTATATATATAAAGCAACTCGTACAATTTATTAAGTTTTAAAAAGGGCCACTTTTGAATGAAAGAGTTGAACTTATAAAATAGTTTTTCCTCATTAAATTTTCACCATAAAATAAGAGTATTTTTTGTTCACATTTTATTAATAAAGTATGAAAAAGGAAATTCTTTAGAAAGGTAAAAAGAAAAAAAAAATGCGAAAAAGCATTTCTTCTTACTTTAAGCATGTTTTAATCCTTTTTTGTAATAAAAATTAATCTGTTCTTCAATATATATAAAATTGCTTCTTGAATTTTTTTTTACTTTTAATTTATGAGGCAGAAACATTTTTTTTAAACTTTAATTAAACGTAAATATAATATCAAGAAAATAAAATTAAGAGTTTTTTTTATATAAATTAAAACCTTTTTTATTTATGTATTATTAATTTAATTAAATCTTTATATAAATAAGAGAAATGTATTCATGCAGACATCTTAATTTTGTCTGTATAAATATTTGTTAGTGTTTTTTTTTATGTTATTTCAAGTAAATATAATTTTTTACTTCAATCGCACATTTAGGTTAGATATATAAAAAAAATGCAATCAGAAACGTCAAATGATCATTTCCTGTTCAATATAAACCACGCATTTGGGCGGCTTTGTTAACCTTGTGGGAAAAACACGATTTTTTTTTGTTGTAATTTGGTTTGATGATGACGACGAGTAAAAAAATTTAAGGAGTAAAAGAATGAGTGAAGAGATAATTTTTTTCTTTTGTATATTTATAGAGTAAAAACACTGGTATGAAAGAAAAATAGAGAAAGGCATAGAATAATAGACGCAGACAGAGACAGAAGGAAGTAGGGAGAAGAGAAACAGAAAGAGCAATAGCAAGGAAAAAAATGTCATTATTTTGCACGCAAAAAAATTTGACGATCCAATGTTTTTATGTGTCTTCTTATTCGCCTACTTTACACATTTTATCACTTTTTTTTTTTTTTTTTTTTTTTTACTATATGACCATATTGTTTACACGGGTAATATTTGTATAAAATCCATGTTTAAGTTATTTTAAAGTCCTCCCTTCTACTTTCCTTGTTTATAAGTCTCACTCATTAAAAATACAATGAAAATTTCGGGGTTCTCTCCATTCTATAACATTTTCTTTTTATAGTTTGATTTTTTGTTGCACGTTTTCCCATCGAAGATTATTATTTTTTATATCCTTTTAAAACGTAATATTAAAATAATTTGTTTATGTGCTGGCATAATTTTATTTATTTAATTGTATTTGAATGTGTAGTTAAGAGGGGAGCTGAATACATTAATTTTTACGATAACATAAATAGACTATAATTTATTTTATGCTAATTTAATGAGGGTGTATAAATATCTATAAACATATATATGTGTAATATAATGTTTGATTTTTTAGTATACACATGCGATTCTTAAGATAGTAAAGTTAAAAATATTTGTAATCAAAAAAACTGATGAAAATATTATTAAACAATATCATTATTTCTTAAGGGGGAGGTATAAATCAATATTTTATGATATCTTTTTATATACCAATTATATAATTCCTTGTAGTTGCATAAAAAGTAGACATCATTCTTATAATAGCACACCTGTAATAAAATAAAATTAACATACGAAATTATATTTAAAACAACGTACCTAAAACGTAGAAAATTGACATATTTGCAATATTTTATAATGATTATTACAGTAATTGTGTTGTTTGTACATGTAACATTTTCTTTCTTCAAATAGAAAATAACGTACTTAAATAGAAAATTGTTTAGTCAATACTTTATTGATATATATTTTTAAATAACATTTTGACGTCAAAAGTAAATTGAGTTTATTTTATGACATCGTCATACAAGGCCATCCTGTAGAGTAGGCAACCAGTTGGGTATATATGTTCTCCGGGTTGCATACCTACTATTCTCGCAGGCGGGCGTACAGCTCGGCGTGATACTGCAGTTTCTTTACCAAAGTACACTTTTTTTTTTCAAATCTATAAAATAATTCACTAAATTTACAAATTCTGTAGTATTTGAATTTGTATCATAAATCAATTACGGATGATTTTGTTTTAAATTTGTAAAAACTTCTAAGTGAAAGTTAAAAGTTACATTAAAAAAAAAAAAAAAACTTTTGATTCAAACTTAAATTTTACTTTTGAATTACCAGAAAATTCAATTTTAATCTATTAAGGATTCTGAACCTCTTTATTTATTGAATTTTAAAAGTCTGTAAGTTTTTTTTAACTAATTTTCTTTGTTTAACTATCTTTATCTGCAATGTTGGTCAATTTTTACGTCTTTAACCAATCATGAAAGGGCAGTTTAACAAAAAATATATGGTATATTGTATACTACGTACCTTTATAATACAGCATATCAAAATTAAACGTCATTTTAGACCCCAGGGAAAACCTGCCTTCTGCTTGATGATGTATAGTAGCAGAGCTGATGATGTAGCACCGAGAGAGAGAGAGAGAGAGAGAGAGAGAGAGAGAGAGAGAGAGAGAGAGAGAGAGAGAGAGAGAGAGAGAGAGAGAGAGAGAGAGAGAGAGAGAGAAATTTACACCTGATAAAATATTATGAATAGAACTAAAGTGAAGAGGGTCTTATTAATACATCATTAAATTAAATTTATTTGCTTCAAAAATTTGAAAATGTAATTTACGTTTTTATTCTTATACACTTTAGCATAAAAAAATATGAAAAGAAGAAACTCATTTCAATAAATATTATTAAAGAACATTAAGTTCCAATATAGCTCCATACAACTACGAAAAAAGAAAAACAAACACATTGAATTCCAGAATAATAACGTTTAAAGGAATTACTTAATTTACTTTACCTTTATTTTTTATATTTTTACTACATTATTTAGATTGCAAAGTTGCTAATTTTAGTGAAAAATTATATTCTTATTAGTTTTATTATACATACAAAAGTTATATACTATTTATAGTATACTATAGTTTTTATTACACAGAATCCATAGTAAATTTATCCCAGTAATAAGCGGTAAGCATTGTATTACAAAAAATTATAATATTAATGTAACTTATATGGATTCACAAAGTTTTATAAGCTTGAAATTTTTATTTTTTTTTTTTAGTAGAAAAACTGTGAATTAAAATAAAATTGATATAAGATATAAGATTTTATTACGTTTTATGTCTTTACAGAGTAGAACAAATCAAATAACACAAAATACATTAACAAATACAATAACAACATGTGGAATTACTATGTTTGTTGGTTTCATGCAAAGCAATAAAATATTAAATTATAAAAAGTATTTCATAAATAAAAATTCAACTTGATAATCCATACTATTTACTCAATATTTATTTAAATAAAATGCATTAAAAACACATTTTTCATTGGAAAGAAAGCAGGTTTCAAAATTGCACTCTCTAAATATATTTTTACTTTCAACACGGCCATGACATTGTATGGGTATGTATTATATAAAAAGTATTATGTATACACATTATATACATAGACCTCTAGCTGTTTTTAACGTTGGTCATACATTAAGTGTAAGGTTCTGTGTACACACTTTTGTACGAGAGAGAGAGAGAGAGAGAGAGAGAGAGAGAGAGAGAGAGAGAGAGAGAGAGAGAGAGAGAGAGAGAGAGAGAGAGAGAGAGAGAGAGAGAGAGAAAACGTTGGTTGTAGAAACTTATTCCTCTTATACTACAAAATGCCCCAGGACTTGTAAAATTTACCATGCGTACACGTTACGAGTGAAAATACAGCATATATACCAGATATATGTATTTAAACAGTTTGAATGTTTGATTTTAGAACTCCTTCATATTTTAGCTTGACTGTAGTTTAGGAAAAATTTTAACCAATGCATGTATTTTATTCATCTATATATGCATATATACTACACATTATATTTGATATAATATTATTATATATGCTCTGTAAAGAATTGCTAAATATGCTGGTTGAAAAACAAATAGCTCCAACTTGCGATGAGTTTGTTTTTCCTTGATCAAAATTAATAGTATTTTTTAAAGGAATATTAAACATAATATAAAAATGAAATTTTGCAATTCAGCTCTTGTATGTTTGAAAAGTAAGCTTTCGTGTCACTCCGTGTATTTACAAGGCAGGAATTTAATTGAAAAAAAATCCAGTCGACTAGAACTCAAACTCAGGTATTTAGCTAATCGGGCTACTTCGATCGGTATAGCTACGAGCTCAGTAACGTATTGAATAACACAGCCAAAGATCTAAGTTTGAGTCCCAGTCGGTTGGAATTTCTTTTGAAATTAATTTACTGCTGTGTAAAATGTAAAATACAAAGTAAAAAGGAAGCTTACTTTTCAAACTGTAAGCAAGGTAATTTTTTCTCTGTTCAAATATATATATTTTTTATGTTTAAAAAAATTATAAAAAATATATATATATATATCTAACGACAAAAATAATTAGAAATCAAATTTTGCAATAGACATATTATTCTTGAATATGTAATTTAGTTTTTAAAACTCATATGTTATAGAAACTGGAGTGTTGACAGCCTGCTTTCACTACTTCCTTAGTTTTCCTCTTTTTTTTTGCTCTCTCTCTCTCTCTCTCTCTCTCTCTCTCTCTCTCTCTCTCTCTCTCTCTCTCTCTCTCTCTCTCTCTCTCTCTCTCTCTCTCTCTCTCCTTTTATTTTTAAGTCAGAGAGCATGGGACGCATTTCAAGACGTTTTTATTTCTTGTGTTTCCATAGCAACGGCCTTGTTCATATCATATTCTTCTCGTTTCTCTTATTTTATACATGCCGCCAAGATTCTACTTCAATTTAAGTCATTTTCCTTTATGGTTTCCGATATATTATAACAAAAATGTACCTTGTGAGTTCATTATATATTCATACTATAACATTTTCAAACAATATCTAAGCAACGACATACAATTTTTTTTTAATCGGTTAATTGTCATGCAAAGTAATTTTGTGTGCAAACTTTACAAACGCTCCTTAGAAAGTATGTCAAGTGCTATTTTTAATTAATTTGATCCTTATATGTTTTTATATGAATATGAATGATCCTTATATGAAATTTTATTTAAAATGTGTAATATTTTGTGTTATTCAGCACAAAAAATAATAATAAATAAATAAATGAGTGTATTTAGTTGCTTCGACTCAATTTATAAATACATTTTAACAATCAAATGTAGTATTTCAATATATTTTATAATTATGCACATCTAGGTAACATAGCAACTCTTTATATAAAATATTTTATACAGAGAGCTAAAAAAAACTTCATCAACTGAGTAAGTGTTAAATACTAAAGCAAAACTTGCATTTTACATGTTTACAATATCAGTAGATGAAAAGGAAAGAAAAAAAAAACTACATTGTAATATGCAAAATATTTTGCACGCAAAGCTTTTAGCCTAAAGGTATCATTAAAAAAATACAAGGAGAGTGAGAAATATTTAGGTTAATTCACCTTTTGTAAATAAAAAATAATAATAAAAAAAAACATTCAGAATAACCTAATAATATGATGCTTTTATAAAATAATATAATGAATGATTTTACGTACACTTTATTTAAGTGGCAGAAATATAAAAAAAAGCACTGGTTATAATAAATTAACATAAAATATTATTATTTTAAGGCACATGTGGTATTTTTATATTAGTTTTAGTATTTTTATTTATATGTAGTAATCTACAATTATAATGACTTACAAAAAAAAAGTATTATTATAATATTGTGTCAAAAATTCATTTTTAATTAATGTTAAAAAGATAATAAAAAAATTAGTTTATTATTAAAATTCAAAATCTAAAATTTATATTTATTACATAAAACAATAACTTAAGTTAAAAAGTGGTTTTAAAATATGTTATATTAAAAGCGGCAAAAAAAGTTTCCAAACGTGGGTAAATACATAAAAAGTTTGCTTCAATAAAATTGTAATGCTTTCAAGGTAAAGGTTGTAGTTAATAAATATATATTTTCTCTCCTTGCCAACGTGTCACAAATATCAGAGAGAGAGAGAGAGAGAGAGAGAGAGAGAGAGAGAGAGAGAGAGAAATGTACGAGTATTTGAGACAGGTAGCAACTTGAGGAGAGAAATGAAAAAGACGGTTGGTTGGAAATATTTTAGATTTACTCTCTCTCTCTCATATATATATATATATATATATATATATATATATATATATATATATATATATATATATATATATATATATATATATATATATATATATATATATATATATATATATAAATAAAGAGAGCTAGAGAGAGGACAAAAATTGAAGCAGAAAAGATGAGAAAAAGAAAAAGCTTACGGCAACCATCTTGAGATTGAAAAATAGATAGAGCTTTAAAAATAATATTGATATTTCAAAAAGAAATCATATTTAAGTAAGAAATGTAAATCATTAAGTTTATGAGGCAAAAGATTAATATGATTATATTCTTTAAAATATATCATTTACAGTTTAATAGCAATATCATGTTTGTTTAAAAAAAAAGAAAAAAGCAATGAAATATGACTTGTAATAATTTTAAATAACAAAAACAAAACGTCTTCTTTTAGAAATATGATATATATTTTTTATTATCATTTTGTGTTTTTATAAAAAGACTATTTTTCATTCCGTATTTCAAGCATGTCATGGATATTTTATCTGTTTTTCGTGTTTGCTATGAATAATTAAGAAAAAATATATAGTAGTACGTATTAAAGTACGTTATTTAAATCGGACATTTATTTTCTTCTTAAAAATATCATTAATTTATCAATGTTTGTTTTTATTTGTGGAAATAATAAATGAATCTAACATATCATTATTATATGTATCTCGTTTTTGTGGAATGTAAATACCGCAAACAAAAACTTATTAAAAATAGATGATTTATGGCATTGCAGTCGATAGTAGACAGTATATTGCACTGCAGGGTGTCTCTAAATATTCAATGACCAGAGAAACCTATATAAAATATGACCAAGGCCAAAGTATATATATATATATATATATATATATATCCCGGATATATAGAATAGAAGATATACAGTAGAATATAGCCTGCAAAGTTGTAATTTTTATTACTTTTTAAAATAATAAAAATTACAACTTAGCCTATATTCTATATCTCTGGGAGAAACAAATGTGATTTTATATCCATTTGAAAACAATGCAACAACACACACGTGTGTTTTTCAGTTCTATATGAGTGAATATTCGAGCCAAATTTTTGTACGTGGAACATGAGAGAGAGAGAGAGAGAGAGAGAGAGAGAGAGAGAGAGAGAGAGAGAGAGAGAGAGAGAGAGAGAGAGAGAGAGAGTAATACAAAGAGAATATAGGCAAAGGAAAAGTTTTTAGGATCAAATTTACATACTAAGATACGGTACGTTGCAAACTGGTATAAGGGAGTGGGGAGGGATGTATAAGAGAGTAAAAAAAAAAGTTGCATATATACAAAATAGAATAGTAAAGGCTTCTAAGTTGAAAGAACGATAACTTTTTTTCTTCAAACGTCGTCACTTATGAAAGAAAAACGCGTTTTTCTTGCTTTAGTGTTAGTGGGTTTTTTTGAAGATGCGCCAGGAATCAGAATTGAAGAGTTTTGAGATAAAAGTTTAGAGAAAAATCTACCACACATAAGAGAGAGAGAGAGAGAGAGAGAGAGAGAGAGAGAGAGAGAGAGTGAAGTGCTGTTACAAATAATTTCTTCTCCCGCATGCTTGTCTTCACTTGCAAACAAAATAAAAAATAAAACGTTTCACATCATACATTACAGCATTTTTCACCAAATAATCATGCTTTATAATAAACTCATCTTTTATCGTTTTTTATCATTATTATTATTTATTTTTTAAAGAATAAAAAGTAAATGTATTTGTTCTTATATATTTTACCTCTAAAAGATAACGAAACTGACATAATTCTGAATTATTCACTAAATGTTATACGAAAATATATTTTTTGTATTAGATAATACAGTATATTTTACAGTTAGATTTAATGATTATTGAAGAATTTTAATTTTTAATGATCATGAGACTATTTTTGTAATGTGTTTTTAAATATATGTAAGAAGTTTTGTTTTATTGACTTTAAATTAAAGTAATTTTTATAAACCAGGTATCATCATGAAAACCTTTTAATTGATTTAACAAAATCCTGTTATCATTAAAAAAAATATATATAAAGTAAAGTTCAAATTCAAAAGGAATTTTGTAATCGCATTTAGTGCATAATGACTATATTTTATAACATATTTGTAGTGATAAATTAACAGAAAGAAATGTATAAACACACATAAATGTATAAATAACTACATTATGTATACAGTTACCGTAGATTTGAAGTAATGAAATTTTCTGATGTTGAAAATTAAAAATTAATTAATAATGAATAAAATATAATAAATTAAAATTTGAGCAAAAATTTACATCTAAATTTACACAACGTAATTTATTGTTTGGAAATACGCAACTACATTTCAAGTAACTCTTTTACGAAGTATGTACTTTAAAATAATTATTTTTGGAAAGAGAAGAAAAAAAATAAAACATTATACTACATTGTTTTTTTCATACTTCGTGTTTTTCAGAACATATTCGTATAATCAAGTTAAGTCATTATACACACGAACATGTGAATTATTGTAATTTCTGAAGAAATTGTAGCTCCAATTTCATAGTATTCAGGAAATACTTTAGCTGCTTACAAGTTAATGTGTTTTACAAGTTTTACAAGCTACAAAATAATCCAAATTTTTTAAAAGGGTTTTGTTGTTATTTTAAAAGTTTTATTTTAATTGTTTAGGTGACGTGTACAAAAAATTATTTAGGTAAATTTAATTACCATGTGTTATAAAACTCCCCTTTTAAAATTATTTATTAGTATTTTTAAATTATTGCCAGATATTTTTAAAAATCATAATTTTGATGCAACTTATGATTACAAAATAATAATTAAAACTCATGTATTTATAAAAAAAGCTCCAGTAAATAACTATGTGGTTAAAAATTCTCTTTAATTTTTTTCTCATAAAAATGTAATTTTGATAGCAACCAAGAAATAATTTGTCTTTATTTATTTTTACTTCAATTTTAAAGTTAAAATATATAATATTTCTGGAATAAATTAAGTACCATGGTTTATAAAAATATGTTGTTGCACATTCTGACAGTACAATTTTTTTTATTACTTTATATAAATATTTCAGATTTATTTTCAGGTCACTAGAAATATTTTTAATGAAATTTGTAAAGTTTTTCTCCTGAGTTGCAAGAAAAAAATTGCCTCTGCCAATTCTAATAAAATGAAATGTCTATTTACTAGAAAATGCAAGGTAACTAAATTAAAATGTATATTAAAAGTAGCACACTTTTATTTAAAAATATGTAACAAAATGTAAAATGTAATTTTTTTTTACCTCGTATAGGAAAAAATAAACACTTATTTTTAAGGAACATTATTTTCTTTGAACTGACTTGTATACAGCTCAGTAGATACATATCAAACTTTTGTATATTAAGAAAAAGCACAATTAGAGTCCCCCTAAATATAATTTTGACTCAGTTTGTTCGTATATAAATTGGTTAATTAGCATCATACAAAAGAATTTTTTTAAATTTCCCTGGGTGAGTGTACGCAATTATGTCTACCACATACATCGTTAGGTACGCAAATTCTCTTTGAATTCTGTCTTTTATATACAATATCTATTAAAGGAAATTTCAAACGAGACCATTGATGTTAGTAAGCGAACGTTCACCTTTTATACTTACTATCATCATGTTCTATGTAGAGCAGAATAAAAAAAAATAATAATAATAAAAAAAAAATTAAAGTATAGTTTTACTCGATATATTTTATTTAATATTTTTAAGTTATTAAATATTGTTAGAAAGAATATAAAAATCCATAGTTTTTTTTATCATAAAAATGAATTGTTAAGAGCAAACTTATTGAGGAAAAAATGTATATCTGAAGTACAGTACATTCAATAGATAATGTTGATGAAAAAAAAAAGTTATATAGTATTAAAAAAATCAACAAGATGTGGAATTATTATATATTGAAGAGCATTATTGTATACTTATATGTGTATTTATTGAATATGGGTCACTTCTATTGTACATTTCTCTCTCTCTGTAACAAGTTCTATAAAATGTAAAAAGCAAGCATGACTTTATCAGAATTGCAAATTCATTTGTCAATTCAACTGCGCTGAATCGATGATTTGAATAATATTAAATAATAGCGTAATAAAATGTTGTCATGAAGTAAATGCATGCTCAATTTTTTCTATTGTATTTCATTATTAAGCCACGTCGACAACTTAACACTGTATTCTGAAATTAAAATTATATTTTATCTGTTAAACTGGGAAAATCAACTTTATATAATAAATATTCATCTAATTTTGGAAACGTTAACAAATTTTATTTTAGTATTATATTATTAATATGTATTCAGTTTTAGCGTATACTTAGATTTAGTGGAAAAAATATGTTTTCAGATTACACAAAGTACAGTACATAATTAAAGTATTAAAAAATACCTACAGTCTTGAAATAAAATCGTTTTGATGATAAAAATATATTTATTATATTATATATAATTATACTTTTGTACAAAGCAATTTTTGCACTGTGCAATTCATTTTATAGCAAGATTTGTTATTTTATTTTTTTAATCGGTATCCTATACAATTAAATTTATTAATTGAAAATATTTCACTATGTGAGCAAGTCTTAAGAATTATTAGCAGGATTTACGTACATAAGTGTAAAATATTTCCATCCATTAAAAAATATTTATCATTAATCATAATTATTATTAAAAATGGTTAAAACATTGTTGTCAATCAATTATAATTATAATATAATTCAGAATTAATATCTTGATTTAACTTTATTGACTTTTACTGTAATATAACCTAATTTTTGTTTACGTTTCAAATTATATACGTAATAATAGTCCATTAACCACATTTTCCACCAGTTTCCCCATATTGGTTGTAATCAATATATTTAAACTGTCCAACTATAAATTTGAGAGTATATTTTGACGTATATATATAGGATTATTTCCCTAATCTAATCTCCATATGTTTCACACGAACAACGAAACCAAATTCCTATTCCTCTGCTTCTCACACACATTGGAATAAATTTAAATGCAATAACTCCGTAACAAATGGACTGTGGTAAAACATGCTGATCGCTCTAATTTATATTCCAATACCACTCTTTAATACAGAAGATTTTTTTTTTTTTTTTTTTTAGATAGAATTTTAGTTTTAAATAATATAATGGTTATTTATAATACCATTTAGAAGCTACGTTTCTACTAGTTATTTGATGAAGTGAGATCATTCATTAATTATCATTGTAAAAGTTTTATTTTTGTAAGAAGCAAAATAAATATCACTGTGTCACTTAAATTTAAAAATGCTTTTTAAATTGAAAAAAATGTTGTATACAAACATGTGTGCTTATTGAATAAAATGAATAAATTAAAAAACGAACAAAAACTTAGAAATTCTCATAAATAGATTTAAATTTCAAATTTTAATCCATAATTTGTAGCTTAATTATAGGTTATAAATATAAAACTATTGTTTTTAAGAATTATTTTAATGCAATTTTAAATGTTAGAGGAAGTATAAAGATAGAAATTTAAGGCAAGTAAATTTGTATTTATATTGAGAAAAGAGAAAAATAAATAAAAGATATCTACGGCAGCCATGACGATAGTGGAGTCACAATGTTAGTTTTTCATTGGCCACTTGATAACAATTATTTATACCAAGCTATTTTTGAAGTGAAAAACAATAATTTAGAATCCTTTAAATACATTAAATATACTGTTCTAGAAATTGAAAGAACAAAATTAATTATTGATTTGACTACTAGTGCCCAACGTTATAGTAATTTTTTTGAATAATTAAGATTGGCAGGTTATCAGAACACTATGTCCCCTTTTGATTAGATGATTTAATTTTATATTATACGTCATGTCAACACCATTATCGCATTAGCCTGTCTGTTGTACAGCTGTGTACAAAATTTATGAACACATCTCTCAAAATTTTTAGTAAACTAAGAATGGGGAAAAAAATCAAAGTTACGTAAAGCACAATATTTTAATTTCAAATAATGCATGTTAACACTGTAAGTTTTTTTTTTTTATAAAAACTACATAATATAACCTATATTACATTTTCTCCTTAATTTGTTTGTTTTAATTTGTGCAAATGAGATTCTTGATGAAAATTTTGCTTTTTTTACGGGAACATATTGTATTTTACTACAAATGTCTTGTTTGAGTTTTTATAGCCAATTATTATAATTATTCAAATTAGGTTAAAAAATTATCTATAATGTCTAGAAGAAGAGAAAAAAATATCAAACTTTTTTTTTTTTAGGATAGTAGCTATAAAAACGTATACAAAAGGTATGAAAAAGTTAAGCCATAAAATTATGTTTAACATTTTATACACGATAGTTTAAAAGTAAAAGTCATTAAAATATTCTGTGGAGTGGCAAAATGTTTGTTTTCTGGTTTAATATGAAATCCCTGCGGTAGTGACATAGAGTAGAGGACATTGAAGCTAGCGGAGCATAGTGGAGTTTTGTGGGTGACCAGCTGGGAGCAGACTTCATCAAACTTCTCGATAAAGTTGAAGTTCACTCACTTTCTCTCTGTTTTTAACTTCAATTTCTCTGTTTGTTCTCCTTTTACCTTGCAGCAATTCTTTGTTTGTTTCTCTCTAATATTCTGTTGATATCAGTGTTTCTATATTTATACGAGTCTCCTTTTTTAGTCTTTCTGTTTTTATCCATCCATTTCTATCTTCACTTCATGTTTCTTTCTCTTTAGTTTTCTGACTTTATGTTTTCTCTTTCTATATAGCTTCTCTTTCATCTCTCAAGCATCTATCTTCTTCTTTGCTTCTTTATTTTCTCGTAAGTAGATTCTTCTTCATATTTAGTTCTCTCTATATTTACTTTCTTTCTCGTTGCTACTCTTTCTCAATATCTAAATACAGAATATTTCATATGTCTACCCACCAGTTCTCAACTCTCTCTCTCTCTCTCTCTCTCTCTCTCTCTCTCTCTCTCTCTCTCTCTCTCTCTCTCTCTCTCTCTCTCTCTCTCTCTCAACATTACAATAAAATAATGTAGAGCCATGTGCCACCTCACTGCCCGAACAGCCAAACAAACGTCACCCTCCACTTGTGTTTTCATATTCAAGCGTAAACTTTTGTGTTCTATGTGACATGCTTTTATATAGAACTCAAATACAGACGTTCACTGCTATAATATATTATTGTTGAAAACGTTTTCCCACCTTCAAACAATTGTTGTCGTTGCTAATATATTCGTATTACTTTGGACTTCTAGTTGAAGTGTTATTATAATATACTATACAGTTATTCGTTAAATATTGATCAAACTCTCTTTTCAAAACTTCAAAGCTTTTATATAATTTTTTTTTATATTATATGAAAAGAGTCACATTAAAGTGATTGCTTTGAATCAAGTGTATAAAAGGATTGATCTCATTTTTTTTAATAAGACTCGACAAGTGCCATATAAATAATATATTATATAAAAAAAAATTATATTAGCTTTATTTAATTTTCTACGTTTACTTTATTTTTTAAAACATCGTGATATATATATATATAAATCTGCAACTTTACGATCAAATCATTAAGTTATATTAAATTGGTGCATAATTTTACAATAAATACTGTAGACCAGGTGACTCCACACTTTATTGTAATTTTTCTATTTCAATTGCATTTTGAATAAGTTGTGACCAATGTTGGATTTAATTAATCCTTCATACAAGAATATCCTGGCTTTTGAACCGTGAATTACATGTCCCTGATTTAATATATTGTGTATATACAATCTAATGCAAAACTTTAAACTCTACAACTTAACATGGTAATACCATTAAAGTTGGCATATGACAAAGTTTTGTGTTCTACTGTATCCATTGCATTAGAAATGCACACGAAGTTGAACACTTTTTATATTCACCTGAGTACTTTGAATAAAGCGTATTCAGTTCAGTTGTTTACAACCACTTTACTGTATATCCATGTGGTATAATTTTGCACCATATTTACACTGTAAAAATATTACATCTATATAATTGTCAATTCAACACAAATTGTGTCACAATAAAAGAAGAAAAAACACCTTTTAATTTAAAAAGAAAAAAAAGTAATATATTTTGAGTTCTGTGCTCAAAAATGCATAATTAGGTAAAGTAAAAGCATAAGTAAAAAAATATGACAATAAATATCTTTCCACTCGAACGTGTTTACACTTGAACTTGAATGATTCAAGTAGTTGATTGTTATCATCGAAAAACGTTGCGTCAATCAGTTATTATATTATATCAAGATTGAATAGACACACTACACATGCAAATTTATTTTTAGCAATTTTTATGGTTAAAATCGCATTTGGTCACACATTTTTACATGAAGTGAAGCAAATTAACAAATTTAGGGTATAATACCTATATAATGTTTTTATTTTCAATCAACTTACAAGAAAAAATAATAATAATGTCCAACTCAATACACTTTCTAATTCTAATTTTAATTGTGATTTTTTTATGAAATTGTGAAGAGAAAGAGAGAGAGAGAGAGAGAGAGAGAGAGAGAGCAATACATGCATTCTATTCTCATTTCATGAAAGCATTATGATATTTCAATATTGTTTTCTACCCCAGAAATATTTTATAATTGTTTTGTAAAGAACGCTAGGAATGGGAACAAATATCTAACTCAGTTTTATTATTTATTTCATTGCAATATAATACTCTATGTTTGAAATAACGTAGGATTATAAATCTATCAATGGATTTTGATAAAACTGTGAATATTATAGAGTAGAACAGAGAGAGAGAGAGAGAGAGAGAGAGAGAGAGAGAGAGAATGCATAAAATCCTATATACTATAAATTATAACAAACATATGAATTAAAAAGCTTTTAAATAATTTATAAAATATTACTACTAACACTAAAAACAAAAGGGTATATGATATATAATATTTATACAGTATATATACATGAATTACATAAGCTCTATCATAAAATCACATTGATCAAACAGAAAACGTATTTAGTTAGTGATATTTGATCTGTTTTTATTATTATAGAATTATGATTGTAGTTATAATAATATAGTAAAATTATAATTTCTCTCTCTCTCTCTCTCTCTCTCTCTATATATATATATATATATATATATATATATATATATATATATATAATATATATATATATATATATATATATATATATATAATCATTTTAGTGACATATTTTAGATAACCACTGTTTGATTGTCATATTATGTATCATATTACAATTAAGCTATATTTCAACAATAAAATTTTTGTTTTGATGATAAATGTATCTAATCGTATTGTTTTTTGTCAAGTCCTATCAGTTTTCCTAAAATCAGTGAATATATCATTGAGAATGATATTGTTTTATTAGCGTGAAACATATTTCACACTATGTTGATTTTGTGCTTTGTAAGCTTTTTTTTTTTTTTTTCTTTAATTAGAAAAGTTGGAGTAATAATATGCTACTATCGCCATGTTACAGTATGTAATGCAAAAGTATAAACATATTATTGTAACATTATATATTTATATTACCATCGAACTCTTGTGCATTTTTTAAACCATGTAGTTTTATTATGCAACAATGAAAGTCCTACTTTAGAGTGAAATTATTATTATTATTATTATTATTTTTTTTTTTGTGAAATTATATTTGATTTTGAGTTAATAAAGTCGAGTCAATATACACATCGTAGCTATAGAGTATACTGTATGTTAGGTAAAAAGTGAGAATTTATAATGATATATTCAACGATATTTGTGTCACTTTATACCAAATAGACAGTAGAGTTATTAAACACAGTGTCATGTGATACATTTAAAGTCAAATCAAGGAGCGTAAAAAGTACAGTAACCATACTAACCATAATATGAATTCAACCTTTCTCCTTGAAAACTTACTTACGAACGTCCCGTACAATCGAAAACACGAAATATCTATTGCTTCCAAGGTTATTATAATTATATTTAAACAGTTTTCAGTCATATTCTCAAATCATTTACTAATAAAATTCAATCATGAATGCGGACCGATGCAATATTGCCAAGTGTCTCTCCTCTCTCTCTCTCTCTCTCTCTCTTTCTCTCACACACAAACACTATAATATTCTAATTTTCCCTCCCATTTTATTAAAAATAAATTCAGTATTAATAATTATTTACTAACACAGACAAAAAACATTTCAAAAAAATACATTCGCACAACACTTTATATTCATTATCTTTAAATCGAATCTAATTAACACACTAAAACGATGTAAACAAAATTTTGTAAAATTATATCTTGCATGTTTCGTAATAAAGATAAAAGTAACTGATTTCAATAATTTAAATTTTATTTTATTATTTGCATATATATATATATATATATATATATATACACATAATATAATATATATATATATATATATATATATATATATATATATATACACATAATATAATATATACGTATGTGTGAGAGTGTAAAAGTAATTTCACAAGTAGAGTTATAATATTATTGTTAATAGCAAATGATTGTGTATGAAAGCATGAAGATAAGAAGTATAAAATGTGAAAACAAAATGCGAGCTTGTATTCTTCATTATATTTGATAGTATACAAGAGTTAGAGAATATATATTTATACTGTATGTATAAAAAAAAGTGGTGGTCTGATCATTTTGTTGTGAACTGCAAGAGTGCTGCTTGTGTTTATATAGGGATAACTTTAGTGAATGTTAGCTGCTACTACTGCTGCCTTTGCTTTTGCTGCGTGCTTTCAGCAGATCGATACAGTTTTGCAGTCCTTCTCTCTCTCTCTCTCTCTCTCTCTCTCTCTCTCTCTCTCTCTCTCTCTCTCTCTCTCTCTCTCTCTCTCTCTCTCTCTCTCAACAGACTCTCCTCTCGTTCTCTCACTATACTGTATAGAGAATCATGCTTATATGTACACACTGGACATACCGTGTAGTGTGTAGAACAGTCTCTCTCTCTCTCTCTCTCTCTCTCTCTCTCTCTCTCTCTCTCTCTCCATCTCTGATACAGTGCACCTTCTCTCTCTTTCACTGTACATTTTACACTCAGATATTTTCTAGCGTTCTTTCTCACTCATTTTGATGCAATGGACTCTTTATATCATTCTTATCTATATCACTCTCATTCACTTTATTCTTCTCTCTTCATATTTTTAGGTACAATACGTATCTTCTTTACTCTCTACACTCTCTGTAATTTCTCTCTCTCTCTCTCTCTCTCTCTCTCTCTCTCTCTCTCTCTCTCTCTCTCTCTCTCTCTCTCTCTCTCTCTCTCTCTCTCTCTCTCTCTCTCTCTCTCTCTCTCTCTCTCTTAAGGTTTACTCTCTCGCATCACACTGCTCATTGGACCATGTAGACATTCCTTTCTCATTCTCCTCCATTCAATTCTTCATGTTCTACCAAAACTCTCTCTCTCTCTCTCTCCCTATCTCTCTGTACTCTTCCAAAACATCAACGATACAGAAAGTGATATGAAACACCTGCTCCGGATCCTTACACTCCAAAAGAGGATACTATATGAGATTGTATAGCTGCAATAATATGAAATTCAGGAACTATCCACTTTCTAAAAGATAACTAAACATTTCCCCTTATACTCACATAATATAATACACTACTAGATACACAGTATATAGATACAGATACACATACAGTAGAGGGGTGATTGAGGATTTTATTGCTATACATAAAACTTGCTGCTTCCATGTAATATATCTTGCATACTTCCACACAAAGATACAAACAACTTTTAATATATGTTTTATGACTAACTATTGTATATTTTGTTTAAATCTAGTTTTTTTTTATTTTTTATTATTATTTTACTTGACTAAAGCTTCTGCATTGTATAAAGTAAATTGTTTTCTTTTGCTGACGAAAGCACTTCCGTTAGTTGAAAATATCTTGACAAGCTTTTCTTTGGAAAATATTTTTAATATAAATATGTAACCATTTTATTATTATGACAGGGTTTGTCAAACCGCAGTTTGGTCGTAAAAAAATTGAGCCTCAGTCTTATATATATATATATATATATATATATATATATATATATATATATATATATATATATATATATATTTTTTTTTTTGAATAAAAATTTTGACATGCAGGCATAAAAATAAGATACAAATAAAATAAAACTTCTAAAACTAAAAATTTTAGATTGTGTGTTGCTTCAAAGGGAATAAAATAAAGTATATGATGTAGCACTTAAAAATTAATATCCATTAATTTTTTTAATTATGAAAAGAAATCAATATAATTCGGAAGCAACAATCAACCTATGCATTTAGGTTTTCTTTGAAAGATTTAACAACATTGTTTCCTATGTTAAATATGCTTTTATAAATAATTAAATATTAAATCTATTGTTGTAAATTAAAATAAAAAAATTAAAATGCCACGCCTTCTATAAAATTAAAAAAAAAATCTACTAGCTATATAATTAATACATACAAATAAAAAACAAAACTTTTACAAGCATTTCATGTAAAAAATATAAAATATTGATAATGTGTTGTTTCAATTTATTTTTAAACAAAATATTTACAATTTTTAAAAATGTTCATAGAACTAAATATTATATATTTTGTTGCTCGATTATGTATAAAAAAGGTAACGCAAAAACTTTTCACATGCCTAATTGATGTTGTATCGAAAAATATGTATATCTCGTTTTTTATCACGTGAATCAAAATAGGTATCTCGTGTTTTTTTGTCACGGGAAGTAAAATGTGTATCTTGAAGCGCCATCTACATTACGTTCGAAAATGACTTACACATATTGTTCCCCGTAATAAAAAAAAAAAAAATAAATAAAACGAGATACACAAATTTTCCGCTACATCATTGACATTATACGCAAGTGCAGCGTGACAACTACAAAAGGAACAGCTCGTAATACAGCTTCACTAGGCATATTCACTTGCACCGTTTCAACGCAATATACCATACAATACATACATACTGTACTATATATATATATATATATATATATATATATATATATATATATATATATATATATATATATATACCCACAACAATGGACTCGTAGCAAAAATATTTGAATACTATGACTATGTATTTTTTACAGCAAAACTGCAGTGAATATAGATTTTATTTTTATGATTGCAGTTTGAAACCACGCTCACATATTGTACTTGACTTCAGCTGCTGCAAAGTCGTTAAAGAGAAAACATAAAATTTAATCTCTTTGTCACAAGAAAATAGAGAACAATAAGAGAATTCACTTGAATTCTTTGTAAATTTTAATACCAATTTGAATCCATTCCAAACTTAAACATGTTTAATTTACCATGAAAATTTTATTTTTCAACTATAAATATTTATATTATTTATAATATATATATATATATTAAGCATTATAAATATACGAGCTTTACATATTTTTCTTTTATTATTTATTATTTTTCAGATTTTCTTTGTTGTGATGAATATTTTATGCAGCACTCGTAAACTGAACAATTTTCTTTTATAAGTATCATTATAAGTTTGGTGTTTGGTGAAGCATTAATATAGAAACATTAATAACAATGAAGCATTGATAATATTAATAATCTGCAGCTAAAACAATGCAATTGCAATTGATTTTAAAGAGAAACGGTATTAGAGTTTACACAAATAAATATAACTTTCAAATATATTTTGGTCATTATAAGTTATCATTATTATTAACTTAAATTTTATTGATAAAGACTGCATTAAATAAATTACCCTCAAAAGAACTTGCCCCCCCCCCCCATAAATTAACATTTAAAAATTATTATTTGGACACGAAAGAAAATTACTAGTAATTAAAAACGTAATGTATATTGCAATAAAAAAATATTAATTTGGAAATAGGTTTTGATATGGTACCGCACGGAAATAAAAAAACTTGCACAACTATAGACTGAAACGCAACACTAAAATTGCAAGTTATTCATTTCTTTTCGGTACAAAATCCCAGATTGCAGTTAAAATGTACCTTTATTATTTTCTTTAAACTGGTGATATTATATTGTATCACAACTATAATTAAATTGTACTCACCAAAACAATTACCAAAATCTATTACTGTAGTTTTACAGGATTGCATTAAAAAAAATCATGTACACGCTCGTTTGCTCAAATTATGACTGCAATAAATTTTAATCACGACAGTAAACTTATTATTACAATTAATACTAATTAGATAAATATTGTAGGGAAAAAAGAAGAATAAAATGAAGTAAAATAGGACAAACGTCATTGGTTTCATTTTAATGTCGAATTTAAGTAATAAAACAAATATAATTGAGGTGTTGTATTTGAAATATTACCGTTTTATTTTTATTTTTAAATTATTTAAAAAAAAAAAAAAAAAAAAAAAAAAACATTCTACATAATATGTTTTAAACAGAAAAATCTTATATTATTATTTACAATGAAACTTAAAATATAAAGTTTCATAAAATAATTAATTTGTCAACTGTAACTGAGGGAAGAAAAAAACAACATTTTTTTTTTTTAAATGGAACACAACATTTTTTGCTGACATTTCCCCCGCACTTATTTTCATTTTCCGTGTGTCATAAAAAAAAAAGCTTATTTTTTTGTTACTATACATTTTCTTTATTATGTTATTTAAATAAATTTTTTTCTGTTAAATTGAAAAATCATGTTCTTTTTAATTACAGAAGAAATGAAGTAACAGTAACAACAACAACAACAAAAAATCATATGACGTATTCATTTTATGAGAAATAAAAAGCTAAAGGCAGGATAAAAACAGTGACAAATTAAAACTAACATGTAAACTTTTGTATATATATATATATATATATATATATTTTTTTATACAAAAGAAATAATAAAATAGTAGAGTGAAAAAGAATTGGAACATGTAGTGAAAAGTAATGGAAGGAAATAACTTTTCTTGTTCTTTAAATGTTATTTAATACATAAATAACTCAACCATATGTGATCAAAAGCGTTTTTTTTTTTTTTTTTTTTTTTTTTTTGCTCCAAATATATATAGCTATGAATTAACAGCATACTTTAGGGTATCCGGAAAAACGTTGTAACTCTTAAGCTCTCTCTCTCTCTCTCTCTTCACAAACTCTGTAGTGAGAATGGGCTTTATATTCTTTTTCAGTTCCAGTTTTTTTTAAGTTAAAAAATATTACATATACATAAAACTATATAAGGGTTAAACGAGGAAAAGATATATTCAGTATTTACGATTGTTTCCGTACGCCAAAAGCTCTAAAACGCAATTTAATATTATGTTTTTTTTTTTTTTTTTTTTTTTTTTTACATGTATATAGCTAAATATAAATTTATAAATTTGCTGGAAAAGATACATGAAAAACGAATTTGTTGTGTAAGTGATTATTTTTCTTTTACCATAAACTTTCTTATTCACCACAATAATATAATTACACAGCCTGTCTACCGATAAATTATATAAGGTTGGCAAATTTTTCTATCCGGAATTGGTATAAACTTTGGTATAGTACAAGCCACTTAATTAAAACAATTTGATCTTCTTAAATAAGTTGAAAAATTTAGCCGCAAAACTAATATACTTTATACATATTTATTTAACTAAGAATTACTTAATCTCATTGAAACATTGTTACGAACTGCTTGCGTTATTATGGCTTTCGTTTCGTAAACCGCTTTTAGAATGTGCTTAATAAAGGAAATAACATTATAATAAATAAACAAATAAAAAATCAGTATTCTCTACCTCACTAAACTATATCGTGATTATT
Source organism: Ecdyonurus torrentis (assembly GCA_949318235.1). Classification (NCBI taxonomy): domain Eukaryota; kingdom Metazoa; phylum Arthropoda; class Insecta; order Ephemeroptera; family Heptageniidae; genus Ecdyonurus; species Ecdyonurus torrentis. The sequence continues at coordinate 23,472,323 of OX439128.1, read as the reverse complement.
TATTTATTTATTTATTTTTTGGTAAAAATTATATAACCATCCAATAAAAAAGTATAACTGTTAATTATGTATTCTTTTCAAGTATAAAAAAGAATTGCAGCCGCGAAACGGTTGTTAATTTTATTTAATAATACAATCAGTGGTATATGTATAAAATGCCCGTAAGCGCACACGCACACACAGAAACAGAAAGAGGAGAAAAAAATACAAAAAGTGGTGATTTTTAAGCTTTATTGAGTTGGATAATTAAGTCATATTAGCCTCGGGGGTGTTTTATCTTTCCTACCTTCCAATAGGATTAAGCAGTCGGTCCATCATTTGTTACAGTTCAACTCTTAATCCTATAGCACCCGATTGTGAGGGAGAACAAGAGAGAGAGAGAGAGAGAGAGAGAGAGAGAGAGAGAGAGAGAGAGAGAGAGAGAGAGAGAGAGAGAGAGAGAGAGAGAGATGAAAAATGAGAGACTGAACGCAAGAAATGAAGTGGAAAGCGCCACCCAACTCAGATAATAAATAGACAAAGAAGGACTTTTTTCGCACTCAATGAAGGAAAAATGGTAGCAGCCAAAGTTTAAAAAAAAATGCGCAAAATTTTCAGTGCAAAATAAATGAAGAGAGAAAAAAAAATCAAAAACTTAAATAGTGAAAAGTTTTTCATCGTTATTTTTTTGGCAGTTAATAGTCTATTAATTTCTACTTTATTGCCAATGTGTAAACTTTTAAGTGAAATTTAATAATTTTTTATTTCATTATTTATTATGTATAAATTAAGATAGAAAAAACTATGAGCACGATTAGTGTTCCAAAATAAATTTAAATCAAATAATTTTATATTGAATTTTACTTATAATGAATACAAACACATAATTAGAATTTAAATATAAAAAAATAACATGGATTCGTGAATTTTTTGACAGTTTTTGTCTTAATCCTTTTCTATTGAAATGTCTAAAAATTTCTGCCCCTGCTATTTGAAAGTAATTTAAGTTTTGACTTGGCAATTTTAGAAAAGAAATCACATTATTTAATTTTTTTCCTTTATCAAAAACTTTTTTCTCTCTTTTGTTAATTTACTGGGGAGTGACAGAAAAAAAAGGAAAAGAAAGAAAAAAAAAAAAAAAAAAAAAAAAAAAGGAGAAAGGTTTTTAGCTGTGCGTATACTCTCTCAATTACCCCCGCGGCTAGCATACAAAAAGTCGACCTTCAAAGACACATAATTAAACCATTATAAAAATTTTAATGTCAAAAAGTAATGTATTTTTTTTCTGAGGTATATTAATAAAAAAAAATTAATTATAAACGTTTTATAATTTATAATTAAGACAATTTATCAATATATTTTTCTTTTAATTTATAAAGAACGTGATAATTCAAATTTAATAACATAAATAATTGCTTTGAAAAAATTTACTAAAAATTTTTAAGGCGAGGAAATGTAACACATGCAATTGACATTTTTAAATTTAAATGTCTAGAAGAATTGTATAATACTTTTTTTTTGTTTTTTGTTTTGTTTTTTTTTGTTTGCAGCAGTCAAATAAAATATATTTTATATTATAGTAACTAAGTAACTTAATCTAAACATTTTCAATTACTAATCTTAAAATTATATTTAGATTATAATGGAGAATTTTTTTGCAGAATGATATCTTGTAGTAAAGTAATAATAATAAAATCTCTGTAATGGATTACAAGAGGAGACCTTTATACATTCACATCAGTCATGGAGTCGATACCAAAATTTTCGATACCGATACGATACCGATATTTTTAAATTTTCCCGATACCGATACCGATACGATACTGGCCAAAAAAATTTGCTCCGATACGATACCGATACGATACCGATATTTTCCGATACTTTTTCGATATTTTTGCTATACCTCATACAATAAATATTGCACTATAATTTTTTTTTTTCACCTTTGAGACATAAATTAGTATCATAAAATCCATGCATATTATTGCCACATTTATTATTTACTTATTTATTTATTTATTTATTTATTTATTTATTTATTTATTTATTTATTTATTTATTTATTTATTTATTTATTCATTTATTCATTTATTTATTTATTCATTTATTTATTCATTTATTTATTTATTCATTTACTTATTTACTCACTTTTTTATTTATTTTATTCTATTGTTCGTTTGTTAAAATAAAATGACTAAAAAAATTATAGTAGATTTAAAAAATATATATATTTCATTCGTTTAGTGAAATTATACGATTAGAATATCCTCTACTGTTTCCAAGCACTTTTGTTAATTATATACAAATTAGCAATTTCTTTATTTCGTATAGAAATAATTTTCAAATATTTAATAAATTTAATTTTTTTCATGGTATTTTTTTATTTGCTAAAGTAAACAAAGTATCATTAGCTTTCGTATTTATTTTATTGGCTCAATGTGGTATTGGCTGATGTGGAGTAGTGGACTTCGGAGAGAGAGGTTGTGTTTGGTGTTTGCTCCGTCGTATACTACTGTATATTGTGCTGAAAAAGTGAAATAAAAATGTCGTCGTGTGTGATATGTAAAAAAGGATTTCAAGTGAATGAAGAGAAGATTTTATGTAATGGTTGCAAATTGTGCTATGCACATAATGGGTGCATTAAACTTGAGACAAAAGTAGAGCCAAATAAACCAGGGAGGAAACCTAAATGGCTCTGTCTTAAGTGTAAACAAGAAAAAAAAGACATACTTTCAGATGCAAGTGAAGATGAGGAAAAGAAAGGTGAGAAATCATTGTTTGATTTACTTGAGGATATAAATAAAAGACTTGATAAAGTAGATAAAAGACTTGATAAAGTAGATAAGATTGAACAAGATACCTCTGTAATCAAAGATTTAAAAGAAAGCACCGATTTTTTGTCAAAGAAATATGATGATTTACTGGAGAGATTTGATAATCAAGATAAATTATTTAAAAAAATGAGTAATGAAATTAATGAACTAAAAGAAAAAGTGATTAAGAAGGATAATGAAGTATCTGAACTAAATGTTAGAGTGCAAGAACTTGAGCAAGAGAGATTGTCTATGAACATTGAAATTCATGGAATGCCAGTGACTACGGGAGAGAACACGCGTGATGTGATAGAGAGTGTGGCCAAAGTTATTGGCGCTCCTTCTGCTGCACAATCAGTTGAAGACTGTTATCGCGTGTATGCTAACCCAAAGAATGTACGTAAACAAGGCATACCACCTATTGTTGTGGTCAAGTTCAAATCAACTGAGGCGAGGAGAGTGTGGCTTGACAGAAGTAAAACACGTAATCTTACAATAGGCAAAGTTCAAGGTAATGCAAAGGAAGACAAGTTATTTGTTTGTGAACATCTGACTCCAGAATTGAAAGATTATTCTACAAAACTCGCACAGCTGCTAAAATGAGAGGGTGGAAGTTTGTGTGGGTCAAGGATGGAAAAATATTGGCAAAGAAAACTGAAGATACAGGTACTATAAGAATAAAATGTGATGATGATTTTGATCGACGTATGCCAGGAGTTCCATTCTAATGTGAATTGAAATGTTAGTTTAATTTTGTTTTTTTATATGGAAGAGTCCCTAAATTTTAATTTTGATTATGTAAATTGTGAAGTAAAAAATGATTTAAATGATATTTTTATTGATAAGAAAAAGAAAAATAATAATGTTATTATTGTTCATCAAAACATACGTTCTATAAGAAAAAATTTTAATAATTTTTTAGCTTATGTTAATAAAAATGTTGAGAATATTGATATTATTGTGTTGACTGAAATTTATATTTTTGATCATGAAATAAAGGTTTATAATTTAATTAATTTTGATAAATTTGTAAAAAGTAGAGAAGAAAATAAAGGTGGTGGTGTTTTAGTGTTTGTTAATAAGAAATTTGATGCTAAAATTATTGATATAAAATTTATTAATGCGGAGGTTTTAAGTCTAAAGTTGAATAATAATTTAATGCTGTATAATATTTATAGACCTCCAGGTTCTAACAAACTTTTATTCATAAAAGAATTAAAAGATTGTATTTTAAAAAATAATGAAAGTAATTGTGTGATTTTAGGTGATATAAATTTAAATTTGTTACATCAAAATGATAATATTGTACAAAAATATGAAAATAAAATGGCAAAATATGGTTATCTAAAAATTGTTAATGATGTTACAAGGGAGGAATGTACAATACTAGGAAATTATTCAGCTACTTGTATTGATCATATTTTTGTTAAATTAAATAATTTGTTTGAAATTGATAATAGTTTTATAATTAAAAGTAAAATCACCGATCATTATATGACTGGTTGTATATTGAGTACTAATTTAATTAATAATAATTGTAATGAAAAAGTAAAAATTAAAAATTTAAAAAAATTCAGAAATATGATTTGTAATTATGATTGGAGTATATGTAATAATATTAATTGTCCAAATGAATTATATAATCATATTGTAACAGTTTTTCGAAATATAAGTGATAAATGTGAAAGTGAAAAATTATTAAATAGCAAGAATAGAAGATTAAATAATGTGTGGTGTACTGATGAAATAAAATTTCTTATGAAAGATAGAGACAAATATTTTCAAAAATTTAAAAACTCATTACATATGCCTGAATATAGAATTAGATATAAAAAATTAAGAAACAAAATAAATTTTTTAATAAATAAAGAAAAAAATAATTATTATCATTCTAAATTTGTTGAAATTGCTGGTGATATAAGAAAATCTTGGTGTTTTATTAATCAAATATTAGGGAAAGAAAATCTTAATATTGATAATATTATTATTAAATATATGTCTGATGTAAGTTCTATCAAAGATATTGCTAATAATTTTGTAAATCATTTTGTAAATTCAATTGAAGATGTAAAGATTAATTGTAATTTAATATTAAGTGAAAATTCGCTTAAATTTAATAGTAATTTACAATCAATGTATCTACCAAAATTAAATGAGAAACGAGCAGTTTATATTATTAATTTATTAAGTAAGAAAAAAGGACCAGGTCATGATAATATAGGTGTTCAGGATATTTTATTTGGTGGCGAATCATTAATTCAATATTTAATAAGATTAACAAATATGTGTATTGAAAGCTCAGTATATCCTGATAATCTAAAATTATCATTGATAAGGCCAATTTATAAAGGTGGGGATCATAAACTATATAATAATTTTAGACCAGTTGCTGTATCTGCTTTTGTTGATAAATTTATACAAAAACATATTGAATTATTATTGTCTGATTATTTAGAAGAATTCAATATTATAAATAAAAATCAATATGCCTATCAAAAAAAAAAGGGTACAGCAAAATGTCTATATGATGTTTCCAATTTTATAAATGAAGAATTAGAAAAAGGGCATCATGTTCTTTGTTTATTTGTTGATTATTCCAAAGCATTTGACACTATAGACCATGACTTATTGTTAAAAGATTTAGAAGAAATTGGAATACGAGGACCAACATTAATGTTAATTGCGAATATTATAAAAAATAGACAAGTTGCTGTCAAAATTAAAAATATTGTAAGTGAAATTAAAATAATAAAATGCGGTATAATACAAGGAGGGGTCTTAAGTGCTAAATTCTTTATAATTTATGTTAACAAAATTTTTAATTTACTAAAATATTGTAAAGCAAAAATGTTTGCCGATGATTTACTTATGATAGCGGCTCATAGTAACTTTGAAGTTGCAAATAAAATGTTACAAAATGATTTTGATTCAGTTTTGGAATGGTCGCATGATAGGAAAATATTAATTAATAGGAAAAAAACAAAAGTTATGCACATTTTTAATAAGTATACATATACTATGCAAAATATTCAATTAAGAGCTCATACTAATAAGTGTTTACATAATTTTACTTTAAATTGTAATTGTGAGTTTGTAGAACAAGTAAATAATTATAATTACTTAGGAGCTATTATTGATCAAACATTTGATTGGGATTTGCATATTATGCAACTGTTAAATAAATTGAGATCTGCAATTTTTAAATTAAAAACAGTAAGATCATATGTGAATGAACAGACGATGAGACAATTATATTTTTCTTTTGTACATCCACATATATTATACGGTTTATTATCTTATGGTTGTACTAAATCAGGTAAATTATGGGAATTGAAAAAAATGCAAATAAGAATATTAAAAATTTTAAAAAAAGGAAATAAGCTAAAAAGTGATCTTGAATATTTTAAGTACTTTAAGATATTGCCAATAGAAGAAATGTTTAAATGTTCTTTTATTTGTGAAAATTATTTTGAAAATTCTCATGGTATACCGAGAACTCATATTTATAGTACCAGAACAGCAGTGACCAATCCTTTATTTGTACCAAAAATTGTAAATAGATTCACTGAAAGGACAAAAAAATTTTTACTTCCTAAATTATGGAATCAAATTCCATCAGAATTAAAAAGTTTTGCAAATAAAAATGAAACGAAATTTAATATGAAAAAATTCTTTCTTGATAATTTATAAAATGTTGAACAATTTTTTGCTGTTTGTATTGATTAATGATGATTAATTTTTGCTTCTTGTATTATAAAAATACTTCTCTTAAATGAAAAAAAAAAAAAAAAAAAAAAAAAAAAAATGTTTTTGTGTAAATACGTACTTTATTTGCTTTTGAAATATATATAATAAAAAATATGTATATGTAGTAATATAATATAATAAGACATGATTGTGTAACAATAAATGAACCAACCGATAAGGCTATGCCTTGGTTGGACTTTGTATATTTGTGTGTTTGAAATAATAAAAAAAAAAAAAAAAAAAAAAAAAAATCATCCCCGCTAAACCAAAGGGGTTAAAGTCCAAATTTCCCCTCTGGTCGTAAAAATCCTTTGATTTTGTAAACTTTTTAAAAATTTAAGCTTGTAAAAATTTTTTACAAAGACATTAACGGAAGTATGCTACATCTTTTGTAATTTGTAATGCATTGAATTTATATACAAATACAGTGATCTAAAATGTCAATCATTGACTATATTTTATTGTGATTTCTACCGGCGGTTTAGTCATTAGGAGAGATCATAGATAGTACTGTACGACCACACGACGGATTTCTCAGAAACTTGGCGACAGTCGATGGCTCATTTTTTTTTTTTTTTTTTTTTTTCATAAAAAGAAGAAAAAAGTTTTAACACCGTTTTCTTTATTTTTATTGTATGTAAAATACAAAAAAAAAAAAATTACCTGGTGGCTTATAAAAGGTATAAAATAAAAATACTGTGCACGGCGCCCTGCCCTGTTGTTATAGCACAATGAAAAGTAAAGGAGTGAATTTTATTGTCCAAGTACGAAAGATAGATAATCACTAATGGAATGTTCTCGTTGCTTCATAAGTTTTTTTTTTTTTTTTTTTTGGATTTTTACTTTTATTTTATGAGAGAGCAAAAGTCTCAAAGTATCGAAAAAAAGTATCGAAATTCGACGATATTTTGCTGATATCGGTGACCGATACCGATATTCGATACTGAGTTTAAAAAAGGCCCCGATACGATACCGATACGATAAAAGTATCGGTATAGTATCGAATATCGTATCGCAGTCGATACCGATACTCCATGACTGATTCACATATTATAACGCTTAACCCTTCTGTAGCCTCACAAACTGGGGAAGAAAGCTTGTAAAGTATAGGCAACCCGTCTTACAATTTCTATCGTAGACGTGGATTTAGTAACGTCATGAATTCCAAAAGTTGCCTACTTTACAAAATTTTTAAACCTGGCTTGTTTGGGTACAAAAGTGTTAAGGGACATAATAGGTGCATATATAATATTCCCGTTTCATGATTTATCCTTTTTTTTTTTTTTTTTTTTTTCTTTTTTTTTTTTAGTACAGAATTCTATAATATAGTTTAATATTGGTCAATTAGTATTTGTAATACATTCCACTTATTAAGAAGAGAAGAAAAAGAGTCAATAATAAGATTACAACATAAAATTACACTATAGTACCGCCAGTTGAGGTGTATTCAAACGATGACCAGTATTTTGTTGTAAAACACTCACAAATACGTTCCTAGGCTAATTAAGTCTGAAATAAAAGCTCTGTGTCACCCGACAGTTTGTGGTTTCAGTGTCAATAATAATTTCACGCATGTCCTGCTCACTGACTTTATAAAGTAAATTGTTTTAAACCAGGACCTCACTCATCAACCCTCTTTAAATTTGTAAATAAATTTACAATTTTCTGGTATTATACACCATAATTAAATTCTCATACCATTATATTTTTGGAATATTAGTTAAGAATGAAAAGTAAAATTTTACAAACAATTAATGTACTTGTTTTTATATATAAAAATAATTACACGAGAGAGAAATAATTTTGTTTGTAAATCTGGCCTATTTAGTATTAATTTTTAGTTTTATAGATTTTTGTAATATTCACTTATGACCTGTAACGTAAAAACTTGAGTCACTATTACAATTTTTACAAATATCACATGCTCAGAAAGTAGTTCACCGTTTGTGACGACAATCCTTCGCAAATCAACATTACCATGCATTTTTATTTTATTTTTAAAAAATCCAAGAAAATGATTAAAATTATTCAAACAAACTTTATTCTTTATACAAAGAACAACATAATGAACTGAGAATGTAACATTTTAATGATAAAAGGAAAAAAAACTATATATTATAGCAAAGAAATTTTATTTACAGATAATAAACTAAAGTTATTCAAAGAAAAAAAAAATGTTGTGATCACAATTCTTGTTGAAGAATTTTCAATAGAAATTAATTTAAAATTCAATAATGTCAATTAAGTACAGAATATATTAATTAATTAACACATATAGGATAAAAAAAGTTTATGAATTAAATCATTAATGATATAAAGAAGCGGAATAATTTAAAATTACATCGTAACTTGGCATATAAAAAAAGACGATGGAATGACCTATATAATCTAGTCTAGAATTTAATTTATTACTGTACTAACTTTTCTTCTTTCTTTCTGATGTGATAATTACAAGTATATTCAATGAAATTCAATTACTTCTTAGTGAGAATAAGTAATAAGTTTTTATTCATCTTCTTATGTAAGAATGTATTCTATAGATACAGTCACGCTAGCAAGAGAATTGTATCTGTGAGTTATTTATTACTAAGTTAAGAAGGATTTTTAAATAAGAAATTAAAATTTCTAATATTTAAATCATATATTTATAATTGACTATAATTTCTGTCACGTGATTTTCATTGATTAAATAATTCTTTCATGTGTCTCTTCCATGGTTTCTTCATTCATGCATATCAATTAATAATTGCTTGGTAAAAAATATATAATATATCTACCCTTTATGTGATTTATTTCTCTATAATTAAAATGTAAGTTGAGTTGAAGTTCAGACATATTGATTTTAGTAACTCTCAACCCCCTAATTTACACTTCTTTTAGCAAAAATTTAAATATAAAGGTAAATTTATATACTATTGAAGATTTGAACATTTAAGAACTCTTTGCTGCTGTTGTTGTATTACTCCTAGATGGCATTTTGGTAAATCTGGTTCATTTTCTCACTGTCTAAACCATAGGACAGAGAAGACAAGTAAATACAGAATGTACACTCTTCCGGTTTTAAAATTACCTATCAAAAAGATACCACTTTCTTTAGAAAATGGTCAACATGTCATCTTAAGTGACAGCAGCGTTGCTTGATTTAACCACCACAAATGGAGCTGCAGTTGTTCCGTGAGGTTAAATCTGGCAACACTGCTGTCACTTAAGGTGACATGTTGACCATTTTCTAAAGAAAGCGGCATCGCTTTGATGGGTAATTTTAAAAACGGAGGAGTGTACAGTGTAATCTACTGTTAAGATCCAGTACACATAGAAACTAACTATGCATAAAGTTTATAATATACCATTAAAAGTTATTTTGCATTCATTCAAAAGTTGCAGTAACTCGGACAAGACGTTTTTAGCATAATGTTCATTATTTCTATATAACAATTTCTTGTTTTATAAACTTTCATGTTCTTTAAAATAAATAAAAGAACAAGTGGAGTACATTCACTCAAGTTTATGTTAAATATAAACTTGACTATAGAAGAAGTTACGTGTTTTTATTTTATGCACTTTTGTTGCACGTGCACATGCAATACAGAAGAAGTGTATGCAAATAATATAGAAAATAAAAAATAAAGATACTTTTAAATTTATATATTCTTTTGTCCAAGTATTATCAGTTATTGTATAGAATGTAAAAGCCTCTGGAATGTTTATTTAGTATGCATACTGTGTACATTCATGAAGTATATATATAAGTAAGTACTACAAATATACTTGTTATTGTAATAGCTCGCGATGAAATATTCATCTATAACATTATCTATTACTATACTTGGTATTTCATAATATTCTGTAAAAATTTATATGTAGTACATATTATTGTTTTAAACTTTATTATCAAATAAAAGCACAGTAACTTTATTTCTTCAGATAGTAATACACGGTACTATAGGGTATAGGAGACCGGATTATCAGTATTGCAAGCGCCCCTACAAGTTTTATAAGTTCAGTTTTTTGCTCAACAATATACTGTACATTTAAAAAATATCGTACTTTCCATAGTTTATTTCAGTTTATAAGTATATGTAATGGGTTGTTCACAATGGCTCATAAATTCACATAATTCTTACATGAAGATATGACTTTCAATGTTATTTGGATTCTTACGTGAAATTTACGTAAATTTACACGTCACTGTGAACAGCCCATAATATTGCAAGGAGAAAAGTAACAGTATAGATTATTGTTTAAAATATCTATAGCTCTTGCAATTTTTATCTGAAATCCAGTCTGCAAAACTTGTTGGATCATGATTCATGACCCTAACGTTAATACCTACTGTATGTCTGAGTATGCATGTGTGGGTCATGCTATGGTCCATACAAAAATCTATATGGGATCATGCTTTAAGGCATATAGTTCAGTGTTGAGAGAATGACATAGGGACCAACAGGGTCGAATCAGAGTCATCAAGTTTCAATCAGGGTCAAATTGTAAGCTCTGGGGTTGGTCATATCATGACCCTATAATAACAACTAAATTATTTTAATTTTATAAAAACTAGATAATAAAGGAGTGAAATATTCGCTTTTACAGTGTATAATTGAACAAACATCAATCATATTATTTGCAAACATCTATAAGCATTAGTTTTATTTAATAAACAAAAGAGAAGAACATTTCTCTTTCAAATTTTGTTAGAAAAAATATGGTAATCAATATCGTATATATGGTATTCAATCGTATATCTTGCATTTAAACTTTCTACGAATAGCATATTTTTATTTATACTCTCTCTCTCTCTCTCTCTCTCTCTCTCTCTCTCTCTCTCTCTCTCTCTCTCTCTCTCTCTCTCTCTCTCTCTCTTCTCATATCATGTTTTCTGTTGAAAACAAAAATATTGTTAATTTAACTGAGATAAAAATCATATCAAAATTTTTATTAACTTGCGATTAAAACTTGATTAAATATCCATTATTTTAAATTAGTTCAGATAATTTGTTTGCCTTGAAATATTATTTAAATTAATTATTTAAAAAACAATTTGTAAAATAGGATCTTCTTTGCGTCGACTGTTACATTAAAAAAAAATTGATTCACGTCTCCAATGCCATAGTAACAGTAAATAGTAACCGTAGTAGTAAATAGTAACAGTTAAGTCTTATTTCAGTGTAGGCTATATTCATTCATTAAACAGTTCACCTGACTTTTTAAATTTTATTCAAAATTTAAATCTATCTTTAAACATATGCCCGTGCATTGGAACAATATAAGCTTTACTCATAACATTGGATTGCAAAATTTACCCAACAACAATTGAAATGAGAAATTATTATAAAGCAATGGAATTATTATAAAGCAATGGAATTATTATTAAATTATGAAGAATACATTGAAATATCACTTTTAAACACACTTAGGAAAAACGAGAAAGTTTTAAAAACTTTTCGTGTAATCGGTGAGCAAAATCAGCAGAAACTTGAGAGTAGATATTGCATTCCAGATTATTTTCATTACACTAGACTCAGAAATTCAATCTTATCATTACAAAAATAAAACTACTTTTTTTACAAATTTGAATTTATATTATGTAGAATTAAATTTTTTATTTTATACTTGTTGTAATAGATTTAAATAAATTCCATCCTCATGATCTTTATAAAAATGTTAACAGTTTGAGACACGTTTTACGTAATTGAATTTTAGTCTATGGTAAAGAGAAGAAGAACAAAGTGAAGTAGAAGTAAGAGAGAGAGAGAGAGAGAGAGAGAGAGAGAGAGAGAGAGAGAAGCTTGAATAAATATCCCAAAATCTTGTTTGTGTTACAAGTCACGTGATGGATTGTGTTATCCAATCAAAGTTCCCCCTTACTGTGAAGCCGCCATTCAGTATGGAAGAAACGCAAAAAGGTTCTTTACTGAGGTATCTTCCCTACATATAACATACTAAAGTTAATTTTCTCTCTTTCTCTCTCTCTCTCTCTCTCTCTCTCTCTCCTTCGCTACGGAGATTTTAGAGGGAGGAAAAAGGTTATATGCGTATATGGTAGAGAAAGAGGATTATCTTTAAACACAAATTTTTTTCTCAGTATATATATATTAAGAATGTAATATTAATAGAACTATATAAAAGGGTTTTATAATAAAAAGAAAAGGTACACATATTCCTATACTGCGTACAACTGAGGTGATGTTGATGTTTTTTGTCTAAAAATAAAATCATAGCTTATTTTAATGATTTAATGCTAAAAATATATGATCATCTAACCATATATATATATATATATATATATATATATATATATATATATATATATATATATATATAATATATATACACACACACACTTACGTTTTAAAAAGTAGAGCACAATACATAAAAAAAACTCTAGTGAGTTTAAATAAAACATACAGTATTATTAAAATTAACTATTTTAAAAATAAATTTGATATCCAATAAGTTGAAAGTTTTTAGATAATATATAGACAAAGAAGACAGTTCAGTTTAAATTTTAAGAGAAGAATAAGACTTAAAATATGATTAAAATTTTACAATAGGGTAGTTTGAAAATTCATCTCGTCTCCGCATAATAACAAGGCGCGGCGCGGCACGCACGCACTTCTTGTCTATTGTTCTCACCGATTGTGCTTGTCAGTCGGCATGAAATAATTATCACAGGTTTGAAGTGTGAGAACAACATACTCAATAAAACATAAATTGCTTATTTCCTATTTGCCAAACCTCACATTGCATGATGGTAAAAAGTTTAACACATATAAAATAGCGTGCAGACAAGAAATTTGATTTCTCTACGTCAAGAGGATATGATTCAATATTTGTTCAAACTACCCGAGTTTATACATATATGTGGAAATGTAATAATTTAAGCGTGAATTTGTGTTTTATTTAATTTCCTATATATTTTTTTGTGAATGGTTCTATTTACCAGCTAAAAGAGTAGGCTTAAGTGCTGAATACATTATATGAAGTGCTGGGTATTTTGAGTAAATAAAGATATTAGCCATTTTTCAGTTACTTTATACAATGCGATAGAGTTTAAGGATACTTTCATGTGAGATTTTAAAGTATGTAAATATCAATTAAAACTATCGCCTTTCATCAATGTGCATTTTGTTTGACGTTTACTTTTATTTTATATGCACTAAGAATACTTTGCTTTGAGAAAAATTAATTGTCCTTTTTATAACTTTTTATTCTGAGGAAACAAACTTTAAGTGAAAAAATATATAATTAAATCATAAACATTAAAAAAAAAGTGGGTCAATTTTCATAAACTAATAAAAAGCTATAAGATGTTGCCTTATGTAAAAAAGTGTTGTGTATTTTTATGTTGTTGCTCATTAGAAGTTGCGTGGTAAAGTTAGTGTGTGTTGTGGAGACAAATCAAGAAGGTTGTGCGCTGATTACACAAAACAAGAGTCGCTCGCTATATAGCAGAGACAGAAGACAATCGTGCGGAATAACGAGCACTGAAATGTGGCAAAGTCAGTCCTCACTCTCTCATTTATAAACACGCTAATCTGCCATTTCTCAACAAGCAGAAAACATTAGAGCATATACGTAACTCGTGCAATATGTTCTTAAAAAACACACAACTTTTAGAATTGCACAAACTACAATTATATATAAACTAACTTAACACATGCTGGCTATGTCACTTGTATACGTATACGTATATATACTTGGTATATTATATGTAATATAATAAAGTAATTAAAAAGAATGAGAGAGATCTAACATACGGTTTTTATTATTATACTTTCTTAATTATATTAATTATAAAGAGTAATATATATATATTTAAAGTTACTTTTAGAGTAGTATTCTCACATTGTCATCTCTTTATTTTTCTTTGTTTGTGGATGATTTAGTAGCAAAATAAAAAAAATTGTCGCTATTTTGGACCCTCTGCCATATATAATGGTCATAATAGGTCTTACGTTGTTTTAAAACAATTTCATAGAACGACTTTTTTTTTTCTTTCTTTTTTTAGACGTTGCCAACATATGTTAATATTAATCCGGTATCCATTTTTTAAAGAAACAATCAATTAATTTTAAGTTTCTTTTGACTTTCTGTTTTAAATAAAAATGTAAATAAAACTTTTTAAATTTATATTTGGTACGAATTTAAAATAAAATTGGATACTAAATTTTTAGTCAAGGAATTGAACAATAGGACTGTCAAACCCTCACAGTACCCAATAAAATTTTCTATAAATTGCCTAAAAATAAATAACATTGAGTTATAACTGTAATATAAGTAAATTTCTAAATTAAAAATTGCTCAATTTTATTGCAATTATTTTAACTATTAAAACACATTTGATAAATTTCAGAAGATTGCTATTTTTATTTTCACCTTACATTTTACAAAGTAATTATATTATCTATAAAGCTCTAACTTTTTAATTACTGTTATTTTTCATGTACTCATATACGTTGTAAAAGAAAATCATTCAATTCTGGCTTGATATCCTCGAAAATAATAAATGTTACTTCATTCATCTACGGTGACAAAAGTTAAAAGAAAAAGATTTAGGTTTCATCTTGATTTCTATGTGTTTGCACTTGTGTGTGTGCCAACTCAATCTTTGCTCGTTCCTTAGCTACAACATGGTGGTTCCTAACTTCTCTCTCTCTCTCTCTCTCTCTCTCTCTCTCTCTCTCTCTCTCTCTCTCTCTCTCTCTCTCTCTCTCTCTCTCTCTCTCTCTCTCTCTCTCTCTCTTTCACACACAAGGAAAAAAGTGATGCCAAAGCAGGAGCAGCAACAAACTAAAAAAAAAAAAAAAAACTTGAAAAACATCAAAGCCTAAACTCTAAAGATTTGGACATTTTCTTATTTCATCTAACACTAAACGTCTTTTTAACCCCCATCATGAAAAGATTTTTTTTATATATATAATATGTATATAAAAAGTATAAGGGATAGACGTTTTTATCCATTTCTACAGTCAAGTTTTAAAGAGAATGAGAACCAAGGTTTAAAAGAATCAGATTCTGGAAAAAATGAAAAGGTATTTTTTATACTAAACACGTTATAGGAATAAGTAAAACAGTATTTTTTTTTCTTGAGAAAACAAATTGAAATACTAATAATTGGTAACTATAGTAAAATAGCTATTATTTTAAACGCAATTCCGACGTTGGCTATATATTTCCTCAGTCTCTCGACACTGCAACTGTATATAGATTTATTAATAAATAAATGGAAAAAGTAAAAAAAAATAAAATAAAATAAAATGTGAAGAAAAAGGATGACACTACTTCTTCACGTAAATCTAAACTTTTCCTTCAACAGCTGTTTAAAAGAAGGGTGTAAAGGAAACTATAACGTAAGAAGGGATGTAAATGAGGGATTAACAAAGTCACAGTATAAATGCTATAGTAGAAACCCAATGATTGCAATTTTAAGATCCTATAGGATTAAAATAAGTATCAACCTTACTAGCAATGAGTTTATCGGGGACTTTTAGCTCTAGAGTACAGTGTATATATATATATATATATATATATATATATATATATATATATATATATATATACATGTGGTATTATACAAAATGGTTTGATATTATTGCTAATATGAATATCATAGCACATGAATATGCATTAGGCTTTGTATTGTTTCAAATATATAGAAGGCTTATGTATTAGTATAACGTAGGTGTGTTGCGTAATAAATTAGAGACAGTTTCCGAGGTAATATTAATTTCCTATACAAGTGAAATTTAATGAAAACAATCTACGAAAATCTCAATTTAAAATACGTATATAGAGGAAAAATTTATTTATAATATTTTTACATACATATTATGTAAATATATTTTGTATTTATTCAAGGATTTTTTTTAAATGAATGATTATAAAAGTAAATTTTATATGAGTTTATTTAAATTAATAAAAAAAAAATCAAAATATAAAATATTACATGATATATGAATTTATTATATTGTTTGATAAATGATAATAATGATATTTTGTTTTATGCAATAATAGTGCAATTTATCTTATATAAATGTATTTTTCAATTGATGAATGATGAAATATTTAAATAAGCATAAATATATTCATTTAGTACGCATTTGTTAATTTACAATCTCTTATAATACAAGATTGTGTTAGTGCAGTTAATTTAAAATGAATTAAATTTTTTTTAGATAAAAAAAATGCAAAGCCGCTAATTTCTCATCCTTTTAAACTAACCTTAACCCTACTCCTGAAATTTTTACCAACATAAGGATGTTCAGAGTCTAGTGTCTGCATGGTGCTAGTGTTTAGTATAGCTTTTGCGGACTGCCTCTCTCACTTCCGGACAATAGTCATGAATACGGTACACACAGACACCAAATAGCTGAAAAAAGAAAAGAAAACATAACTTTCAACGTTGTAATTAGTATTTTCGGGACTTTTAGAAAATGCACTGATTAAAAATTAATTGTTTTTATCTTGATCTAAATTTAAAATCAAATCATAAATTTCTTATATTATAGTAATAATAATGATGAAAAAGTATCATAAAAATTATAATAAAACTAACATTATTCAAAATCATACCATAAACCTATTAATCATTTATATATTATTATTCTCTCTGTCGATAAAATATAAGAATAATCTTTTTATACTAATGTAATAAACTAAAACTATTATTTAATACTTTTTATATATTAAAATAGAGCATTGAAAAGAAAGAGAAGAATCATAAAATGCTATTTTATTGTGAACTATACTAAAAAAAATTATATATAGTTATCATGTATTATTTCTATATAGTAGTAAAAAAAAATACACTTTACATTAAAGTTTATAACATTCTCTCTTTTTGTTGCAATGTTTTAAAAACTTGACAAAGAAATGAAACTTTTCATTTATGCAACGAATATAGCAGCAATCTTCTTTCTTTTGTTTAGATAAACGTTGAGATCTCTTGTTTGATGTTGAATATTACAAGATGTCGGCCTAAAGGTGTGACGATGCATAAATAGTTGAGAGAGAGAGAGAGAGAGAGAGAGAGAGAGAAAGAGACTTTACAATCATATGCAAATCTAAAAGTTTTTTTTTTTTTTTTTTAGGTACTAAAACAATATGCAACTTGTAAAATAAAATCTTATATTTTCCGCCTTTTATCTTTAACTTTAAATTACATTTTTTTATAATTTAACTTCTTTGATAAAATATATATTATTATACTTTACTTTTGATTACATTTATTTATTTTTTGTTTACTTAAAGGAGATTTTAAATATTAACTTCATATTTTCATACCTAAAGCAAAGTAGATAAAATCTGCATAATTCCCTTTCTTTAACATTTATATATGTTTCTGCATTAGTTATATGTACTGTATATATACTGTATACACACAGACACACACACAGACACACACACCCACACCCACCCACACCCACACCCACCCACCCACACCCACCCAAACACACACACACACACACCCACCCACACACAAACACACACACACACATATACACTCGTATATATATATATATATATATATATATATATATATATATATATATATATATATATATATATATATATATATATAAATTTATACATACTATCGTATGTTTAATATTGTATTTAGATTAATATTCGTATTGAAAAAAGAATGAGTCAGTAGTGTCTTCTTCTTTAATAACATATTTCATGCGGTCTTATTTTTTTATTAATTATTTTTATTTTTTATTTTTTTCTCAAATTTTTACCATTTATTGTTCATTACTACTTACACGGTTAAGTGTAAAAATGGGCTAGACTCACTGATGTATTATGCTAGATGGCTGTCAAGCTTAAACCTCGCCCTTTCCTCTTTTTCTGCTTTTTCTGCTTTTTTTCTTTCTTCTTTTTCTTTTTCTTTTCCTTTTTTTTTTTCAATAAAGATGATTGTTTTAATTTAACATGAAGGATGTATTTATGAAACAATTAAAAATGTGGAGCAGCTTTGAAGTTAGTATAGAATTGAATTAGAAATATGTTGCTTGTAAAATTACATAATATACTTTTTTTGTAAGCAGTTATTATTTTTACAAGAAAAAAGTAAAATAAAACTAAAGTTGTTGCAGTTTTGAAATTACAAGTAAAGGAGGATGGCTATTATAAAATGTTTGCAATAGTTCTTGGAGAATGAAATATCAAAAATATGCTTGTATTACTGAATGGTCATCTAAATATATAAAATCATTGGTGTATAATATTAAATTTACAGCAAAAATCAGTTCAGACAATTTGGGGTTAAAAATATGAGTTTTTCCCCTCATGATGTAACTAAATTTTATTTTACACGCATTTTGTTAGAAGATTTTCAATAATACTTTTTTGAGGCTTTTGCGAATGACTATTTTAAATGGTTGTTATTTTGAAAATAAGATTTTTCATGTTACACCATGTTTTTACAGAGCAGTCTGAGCAGTAAATATGTTAAAAAGGATTCCTCCTGACTGGGACTGGGACTGGTTGTTATTTTGTTTTTACTGCTACCCCATACTAATGTAAGTAGATAACTATATATGTAATCCAAAGAGGATTCCTGCTGAAAAGTACTGGAGACGTATATTGCAAGTCAAAATTACATTGATCAAATGGGAAACAAAATATAACTTCCAGGATAAAATAAAAAGCAACAGAAAATTGAATAACGATATTCTCATCTAATCTATTGAAATACCTTTACCCCATTCTCTGTTTGTAATAAGTATATTTATTACATAACTTTTTTTTTTAAGTATATTTATATAGTAAGAAAAAAAAATAACAACGTTAAATTATAAGAAATCCTATAACCATAAAATTAAATCAGTATCAAAACGTAATAATACTAGATAAAATTTGATATCATTACTAGTTTTAGTATCAGGATGTTATCAATAACAAACTTGTGTAGTTACTGTTAGATAGTATTAACATCACCTCTTATTTTATATAACAATGAAGCGATATTTATACATTGTACGTACATACGTATATTCGTATACGTGGTATATAAAGCAAAATACAGTAGAGACAAAACTCACGTGCGTTGAATTAAATTACATTATATACTTAATAGTATTATTGTGACATGTTAAACCGATTGAACCGATGCTATATTTAGAAATGTCACGAAAATAAATTGAATCTCAATACCCATGTTTTACTATTATCAAACATAATACGTATATACAATACAATGCTACTTACGTAATATGTATCGACCATAAAAATATTTCTATATTAAGTTGTTTTATATTAAAATACAATAATAAAATTAATTTGCTTTTTTTTTTTATAATATTTTATATTTTAAAGATTTTTCTTTTTAGTTAAAATGTTTTACAAACATAGCCGCAAGCTTTTATCAATTTTATTTAATATTTTATATAATATTAAAAAATATAGAAGAATTTATTGTTAAATTTTCTATAAAAAATGAAAAATTTTAGCTCTAAAAATCTGCTTTAATTTAATAATATAAAATAGGACAGTTAAATATATGTATATATCGGACAGTTAATATATTTCATTTTTACGGCAATTAAATGCAATATTTCTTAATGTGAATATTAGATTTTACAATTACGGGTTAAAGAAATGGATTACTAAAAAAAATTGATTAAATTGTAACATTTTGAAGGTAAAAAATATAATAATAATATACTACAAAAAAGTCTACCATAATATGCTAAAAATTACTCTTGTCAGTCACAACGCACAAAAAAAAAAAAAAAAAAAAAAAAAAGCCATCATGCAAAAGCTTTTTTTAGACTGTTCAGTGGTAAAATATGACTCGTTATAATAATAATAAAGCGTATATGTATAGTATGAAACTACATCGATATACCCATAAAACTTTGTTGGCACTACGTTATATACATTGTTATACATCCTATCTAAATTACCATGCCCTTGTTATTACGATTATTGTTATTACAACTATACTGCACCTACAATAATGTATGAACAACCAAAATAAAAGATGGCTACTTTAACTGACATGCATTTAAACCGGACCAAAATAATCATAATTTACCAATGTTTTTTTTAGTAATTGAAAATAAAAATAACTTTTTTTTTTTTTTGTTTTTTTTGCTATAAAAAACAATGATTATTTTTTACGCATTTTTTTGTCGTCATATGATGGCAATAAAAAGTTTGTTTACCTCTAGTCACGCACGTTGTAAATTGCGTGTGGAGTGCAAAGTGGACACTTATTTATGACAGCAATGAATGACAAAAACTAACTTTATTGCTAAATATAAGACTATACTGACATTTTTTTTTTTTACTTTTCTAAATATTATTAATATTTTTTACAAATAAAATATTATTTTGAGTATACATAGGATTTGTAATAATCTAAAACATACCATGACATTTTATTGCTTAAACATTTACTTTTATAAGTGTTTATAAAATATTTATTGATTCTCTTTGAAAATTTAATCACAAATATACTATGCAAATTGATAAAAGCTTATTTGATTTTCTCTTTTTTAATGTGCAAATAAATGTCTGAAAACTGTCTGCCTGAAAAGTTTCAGATACTTTATTTAATGAACATATACATATACATAGTGATTACAAATAAAATGTTTACAGTTAATTTTTTTTTTTATCTAAAATACTTGCTGATTTTTTTATATATATATTTCCATTAAGAATTGGCAACTCTTTAAATAATTAGTTAATATATTTTGTTAAATAATATTTTCAGTGTAACTTACATTATGTGTATCTATAACGTACACAGTAATATATATATATATATATATATATATATATATATATATATATATATATATATTGCCGTAAAATAGACAATAAAGGGGAAAAAACTACTAGAAAAAGAATCACTTACGATAAACTTAATACCTTAAAAAGTCTCTAAGCTTTAGTATAATTATATATAACTTGGTTATGTAATATCTTAATAATAATGCATTGTTGATTGCATCTTAACCTGATTAAACTACAATTCAATACTAATCAATTTATGTATTAGTTAGAGAAGAGCTAAATATGCTTTCAATTAAATCCTCCATTATTAAATTAATTCTTAACTACATATATGATATAAGCTATATAGTGATATTAATTTTATAAGTTTAATTTTATATAATATTAAAAAGTATCGTGACTCTAAAAAGTTTTTGATACGATAGAGATAGTAACACATGCTTATAATGTTTTTGAGATAAAAGTTAAGTGTTTGGTAATTTTCCTACTTAAGCTTACAC
This sequence comes from Ecdyonurus torrentis, assembly GCA_949318235.1. Lineage (NCBI taxonomy): Eukaryota > Metazoa > Arthropoda > Insecta > Ephemeroptera > Heptageniidae > Ecdyonurus > Ecdyonurus torrentis. Next base: position 23,450,536 of record OX439128.1, on the reverse strand, counting down.
TTGTTGAGTTAATGATGTTTCAAAAGACCACACGAAAAAGCAACTCAGGCATGTTGTGTACTTTTTTTTTTATTATTGTTATTCAGGGATAATTTGACTCCATTTCGTGACCGTCCAGTTTACTTTAATCAAAACCATCAGCAATTTATATTTTGTATTTTTTTTTGTAGCTACAACGCTTCATTTACCGCATTATTCTACTCTCTCTCTCTCTCTCTCTCTCTCTCGTTCAGGAAATACAAAATTTCGTTTTATATAGAATTTAGAGAATACACAAAGTTAATACAAAATTTAAAGTTCTCTCTCTCTCTCTCTCTCTCTCTCTCTCTCTCTCTCTCTCTCTCTCTCTCTCTCTCTCTCTCTCTCTCTCTCTCTCTCTCTCTTAAAATAGTGTTCGTGTTCTTCAAATATATCATTGTAGCTTTAGGTATAAAATGTAAAACTGTAATGCAAAATATCTGACACGAGTGTTATTATATGAAATCCAAATAATCAGATCTTTTACTTTTAACAAAGCATATTTGTTATATTTTTACATCAATTAATAAAAAAAAAAATTACAAAATCAAACTATAACATATTCTCTCCTTTTTCCTACCGACTTTTAAGATAAAAGAAAATTATAAATTAATTTGTTAAGTATCTAAGTATCAACCTTTAATTTTACTGAAACAAAAATATTCAGTCAAATTATAATAGAAACAGATTACTCAAAGATTTGTTAAGTTAAATATAGTCATTAAAATCCTTATATAATATATTTTGTATAAAGTATTATAAAAATTTATAAATGTTATAAGTTATTCTGTCAAGTTTTGGTATCTTCATTGTCTAAAGTTGGAGTGTATTAACCTAGTTTTCTTCTTCATATATATATTATATAATTTTAACAAGTTTAAGCTGTAACACTTTATAATTAAGGATTAAGCTTTGTTTACATATTTTGTTTTAATAATAAAAAAAATATTTATAACATCAACAAGAAAGAGAGAAAAAAATTAATCTTGGCAAGATTAGAGTGAAATGACCATGACATGGGTTGTTTATTTTAGAAGACAAATTGTGTAGAGTGTTGATCTTTTGATAAACATATGAAAGGCAAAACCTGTGATTTAGAAAATGACCTTATTTTATAATAACATTCTTTGCTTCATTAATCATTCTCTCACAGTGAAAAATATGTGTATGAAGTATACACTATTTTTAGACTATATTATATTGTCACTAAAATTGCTTTTTAGTAAACTTTTGCTTAAGTTTGGTATGTAAATTGTATTATAATTGAACTGCCACACAAAAACTTGCTTGTTTGTTATCTTTGGTGAAGAGCTATATTTCTTAAATTTAAATTTAATATTTGGTATAAATTTATATAGTAAAGCTACTTGTTAGTAGTAATAGAATGACGGCGGAGCCTTGACCTTGGGGCGGAGCCGACCTTGAATTTGAAGTACCTAGCATACGTACGCGAGCAAAAATTCAAGGTCACGTCTTTTTGCATACGTACGCGAGCAAAACTTCAAGGTCACGTCGTTTTGCATGCTACATTGTGTACGTACGCGAGCTCAAAATCAAGGTCACGTCTGATTGTGCTGTGATAAGTAAATTTCTTTGGTCCAAGGTCACATTTTGCATGCTAAGCTGTGTATCTCGTGAACGTACGCGAGCAAAAATTGAAGATGCCGTATGATTGTGGTGTGATATGTATATATTGCGTTGGTCCAAGGTCAAATTTTGTATGCTAAGCTGTCGTTGAGTGTTTGCCTGGCCTTGGATGCGATCGTTGGTGAAGTCAGTTTGGTGTTAGGGTACGTACACGAGTTAAAATAAACTAAAAATTAAAATAGCCACTCACATTGTAAAGCAATGTGTATCATACGTCACTATATGTCTACTTCTGAAGAAATATTCAAAAAAATTGAATTTGAGCAGATAAGTAAAAAATTTTTTTTTGAGTGTAGTTTTTTGAGTGTACATTTTTTTTAACGATTATTGTCATTGAATGAGTTGTCTATAAGATACATCAGACAGATTTTTTATAACTATCTTATTTCCACTAAAACTGATTTTTCTTAGTGTAGTTTTCTGAGTGTAGCTTTTATTTTTACATATTCTTGCTTAATTTTGAAAGCTCTATCCATATCCGGTTTCATATTTTCTGTAAGATGAGTGGAAGTGCACTTTCAAAGTCGTAAAAATTAATTACTAGTATAAATTTTTATTGATAAATTTACTTCCTTGTTTGCATATTTGCATTTCCTTGTTCACAAATTCTTCCAAGAACTATAAAATTTATATTAATTTTTTTTCCGAGAACTATAAAATTTAATTAATTTCTTTAGCGTGAGAATGTGGATGTACATATACCACACAGGACCACCCACGATGCTACTGTATTTGAACGACGACCTTCTAAGGCTTTATAATCGCCTGATAGCCAACTTTAATTTTCAACCTCAAATTTGACTCTTTGAGAGCCAATAACCAATCAATAATGTATGGGAAGGTGAAATAAAGTATATAGGGTGGTATATATGACCGATACCTTCCAGAATATTCATTAAAAAAAATTAACCCCACCCACCCCCTTACTGCATGTACTGCTATATGCAATGCTATATACAGTACTGCATTGTGCTGAGCGTCTATTACGAGGGTGGCTGCCGGTGGAGAAGGTTGTTCCAATTGAGGTGCTCCTGAGGTGACCCGAGATCGACTCTCGAGTGAGTATACTATAGATAATTTTATGTCAACCTTGTAAAATATTTTTTCTTCGATCAAACGAAATTTGAGTATAATTATTCAATGCTATTTTAACTTAAGAAAAAAAAATTCCTTGCTAAAAAATAATATAACATAGAAGATTGATATACATATTCGCACTTATCATGTATATAGTAAAAAAAACTTTTATATAGGAAAAATAATATGACCTTCGCGTTTGAAAATATTTATAATGATAACTAATGTGCGTGGAGTAAAACGTTTTTAAGAAACTATTGAGTACAGAAAAATTAGAATGACCTTGCTAATGTTTTGTTTCATTTATAATGTGCTCGAGATCGCGACTCTCGCGTGAGTATACTATAGATGCTTTTATTTCAACCTGGTACAATATTTTTTTCTTCGATCAAAAGAAATCTGAGTATAATTATTCAAGGCTATTTTAACTTAAGAAAAAAAAAATAATATTTTTTCCTTGATAAAAAATAAAATAACATAGAAGCTTGATATACATATTCGCACTTATCATGTATATAGTAAAAAAAAACTATTATATAGGAAAAATATTATGACCTTCGCGTTTGAAAATATTTATAATGATAACTTATATGCGTGGAGTAAAAAGTTTTTAAGAAACTATTGAGTATAGAAAAATTAGAATGACCTTGCTAATGTTTTGTTTCATTTATAATATGCCCGAGATAGCCTCTCGAGTGAGTTACTATAGATACTTTTATTTCAACCTGGTACAATATTTTTTTCTTCGATCAAAAGAAATTTGAGTATAATTTTTCAATGCTATTTTATCTTAAGAAAAAATATTATTTTTTTCTTGCTTAAAAATAATATAACATGGAAGATTGATATAGTTACTCGCACTTATCATGTATATAGTAAATATACTATTATATATAGGAAAAATATTATGAGCTTCGCGTTTGAAAATATTTATAACGCACTTATCATGTATATAGTAAATATACTATTATATATAGGAAAAATATTATGAGCTTCACGTTTGAAAATATTTATAATGATAACTAACTTGCGTAGAGTAAAAAGTTTTTTTTTAAATCTATTGAGTATAGAAAAATTAGAATTACCTTGCTAATATTTTGTTTCATATATAATGTGAGTAAGAAAAAACAAAATATTTTTCATATGTGATAATATGATATGAATTTTTTTTATAACCATGAAAACATTAGTAATTTTACGAAACAGTTAATTTCTACCTCTTTAAGCTTTCTAGTGCCGCCGTGCATGTAAAACAGCTTTGTCTACGCATTTCGTAGCACTATACTATATAATACATAGTATCCTGTACATATGCAACCTGCGAAACACTTCTGCTCAAACAGTTGCCTATACTACAGGATGCTTATTAGTATTTTTATTTTCACTTCTTATATTGTATTAAGTTTGTTTTATCACGAATTTTTGCAATAATTATCCCATATATAAACAAAATATTGTTGTATAAAATATTGATAAGCTATAACACTAGTTGCTACTTTAGCATATAATTATTTACAATGATCTTATTCATAGTTTTTGATATATAACATTGCTTTACATTGCATTAAGATTATTTTTTCTTTGCAATTTCTTTCTTACGACTTGTATATATACAAAACATTGTTACTTACTATACTAACAAGTTAACACACTTTTATTCTTGTTTATTATTATATATATATTTCTTTTCCTTGATAATTTTGAAGTAAATTTAATTTTAAGAGAAATGACAGACCTCATAGATTTTAAGGTTTCAAATGAAAAATAAGGATATTTACTACAATATTAAAAATTGGCAGTATAATAAAATATTTCTGGTTTATGATATATAATTTTCAAGTTACAAAATTGTCAAAGAGAATATACTTATAACTTTTTCTTGAAACATGAATCTTGTGATTTCTAAATTCTTATGGTTTCACAATGTTATATTTTATAAATTTAGTACTATGCATTGAAGAACTTTAATTTTTCTTGGCTTCACCTAACCATCCCCCCCCCCCACACATTTCCCCCACTCCTTAAGAATTTAACGCTGTAACAGCAACCATTTGCAAAAGTCCGTTAGAACTGTTTGTACTTTGGTAGAGTAAACATGGTCTGTCATCTCTCCGTGTACAAAAAAATGTGAATAAATATACATTTAAGTTTCTTTTTGTGAAAAATAAAAGCTTTTACAATGTCGAACAGCAAACAAGTTGCTGACACTCAAGGCATAAAATGTGATCACTGTGAGGTGTATTTTAAAGTAAAAAAGGACTTACAACTTCACAGCTTCTACAAACATGGAAAGCATATTTTTCCTTGTGAGTATTGTGGCGAGTTTTTCCACCATTTGAAAAATAGAAAGAGACATGAAACTACCAGCTGCATTCATAAAAGTGAAATACTAGCTAAGAGAGTTAGAAGAGAAGATAATCAAGGTGAAACTGAAGCTACTGAGGGTAATAATATTACATGTAAGAAGTGTCACGCAACTTTCACTAGAGCTGATTCTCTCAAGAGACATTTAGTTAAGTCATGTAATAAACAACGTGGTAGAAATGTGCTTGCAGAAACCACTTCGCATTTAAACACCAGTCAACCCTCATCCAGTAATATTGTTCATGCTACAGCCTCAACGTCGTTGCATGCTAACCACAATATTACTGAAGTAGTGGCGAAGCAAATTGAAACTGCTTCTAGACCAGGCGATCAGCAGAAGCAAGCAGCAGCCTCAAGTCAAGCAGCTTCAAGCTCTCAAAACAATGAAAACATCAATCCTGCTTCCCAGCAGGGAGAGGCAGAGAAACCGAGGGAGGTTGAAAAAGATGATGCTGGTGAGACAAGCAATTTGAATGATGTAAATGCCGAGTTTGTGAAACTAGTAGACAGTGGAGAAGTATTAAAGTTAGAATCGTCATTTCAAAGTAGAATTTGTACATATAACATAAAAAATAAGAGTGAAGAGCATGACCCGTTAAAATATCTAGCTTCTAAGTCAAATATAATAAAACATATCATTCAGAAAGAACTGCAAAGTAAACAGTGCTTGAAAGTAAATGTTAGGTTTGAAGTTGACCATGAAAATTTGCGTGGAGAAACTCAAGAAAAAAACTTTAAAACAGTGAACATACCAATTTATAAAGAAAGTGATTTGAATGAATATATATCAAAAACTTTTGATAAGTTACAGCGTGAAATGAGTGAGTTTCAAGGTAAAGGAAGCGGTTGGACCGTTTCTAAGGTGCAAGGCATGGAAGTTCGTGTAAATAAATTCAATCCTCTTAGAGGCAATGGTTATATTGCTTTGCCTGTCAGCTTACGTAAACGTAATGCTATTGTTAATATACAAAACAATGACGCTCATTGTTTTAAATATTCTGTGTTAGCAAAGTTAGCTACAGAACCTCATCCTGAAAGTTATGATTATTCTAAATTATCAAACAAATATAATTTCTCATGTATACAAGCTCCTACTAAGTTAAGTGATATCCCTACTTTTGAAAGAGTGAATGATATAAGTATTAATGTCTTTGGGGTAGATGAAAATGAAAAAATATTTCCAATGAAAGTTTGCAAGAATGAGTTGGCAGATCATAGAGATTTATTATTTTTAACTGACAAATACGGTTCAACTCACTTTTGCTATATTTCTGACTTTGAGAAACTAGTAGGAACGCAGCTTAGTAAGCGAGGTCATAGACTTTGTATTTGTAAAAGATGTTTTAAATATTATTACAAAGATCAAAATGGTAAAGAAAAATTAGAGCAGCATAAAGAATTATGCAGCAAGAAAAAGGCAGCTAAAATAATAATGCCTGATAAAGATCATTCAGAAATACAATTTAAAAACGTTGAACATTCTTTGCGCTTGCCAATAATTCTCTATGCTGACTTTGAAAGTATTTTGAAAAAAGTTGATACTTGCATGCCAAATCCAAATCAATCTAGCACCACTTCTACTCAAGTGCATGAACTTTTAAGCTATTGTGTTCATATAAAAACATATGGTTTAAATGAAGCGGAAAAGAAATATCTGCCAAAAGAACCCTTCTTGTATAGAAAAACGAGTGAAGATTGTGATGTAGGAGCTCACTTTGTAAAATATGTACAAAAACTTGCAAACATTGTGAAGGAGATCTATGCTAAACAAGATCCTATGAATCCACTTACAGAGGTTGAAAAAGCCTCGTATGCTACAGCAAAAGAATGTTACTTGTGCAATAATGTTTTCACTTCTTGTAATTACAAAGTGAGAGACCATGATCACCTCACAGGTTCTTATAGGGGAGCTTGTCATAGAATATGTAATTTAAATAATAGAAAGCCGAGAGTCTTGCCTATATTCTTCCATGGTTTGTCAAATTACGATTCACATTTCATTGTTAAAAAGTTGAATACTATTCCGGGCGACATTGAAGTGATCCCAAACTCTGAGGAAAAGTATATAAGTTTTACGAAAAAAATTGGTAACATTAAATGTAGGTTTCTCGATAGCTTCAGATTTATGTCATCTAGCTTGGCTACTCTGGCCAACAATTTACCTCGCGATGCTTTCTCGGAAACAGCTAAGAATAGCAACGTGTCATCTGAGCAGTTGAAGCTCTTACTTCGCAAAGGCGTTTACTGCTATGATTATACAGATTCCCTTGATAAGTTAAAAGAGACTTCTCTTCCTGCTAAAGAAATGTTTAGCAGCTTGCTCACAGAGTCAGACGTAAGTGATGAAGACTATCTTCACGCTCAAACGGTTTGGGATCAATTCAATATTAAAACTCTCGGTGAATATTCAGATTTGTACCTTAGGACTGATGTATTGATTCTTGCTGATGTATTTGAACATTTTCGTGACCTCTGTTTAAAAAATTATGAACTTGATCCTAGCTATTACTTCACTGCTCCAGGGCTTGCGTGGGATGCTGCATTGAAAAAAACTAAAATCAAACTTGAACTCTTGCAGGATTACGATATGTTACTCATGTTTGAGGAAGGGATACGCGGTGGCTTCACAACTTGCGTCACTCGTCACGCTGTAGCTAACAATCCATACTTAGAAGGGTTTGATCCGAGTAAACCGACACAATATATATTTTACGGAGACAGTAATAATTTATATGGTGGAGCCATGATAAACCACCTGCCTTATGGAGGATTTGAATGGGCTGATGTAGAGTCAATAAAACCTATAGAGTACATTGAGGATGATGCTGATGAGGGGTACATATTCGAAGTCGATGTAACATATCCTGATCACTTGCACGATGTTCATTCCGACTTGCCGTTCTTGCCCCACAGGGCTGTGCCTGTTGGTTCAAAATATCCGAAGCTCGTTAGCACTTTGCATCACAAAGAAAAGTACGTGGCACATTACAGATTGCTTAAACAAGCAATCGCTCACGGTCTCATTGTCACTAAAATTCATAGAGCTATAAAGTTTAAACAGTCTGCTTGGTTAGCTTCATACATTAATCTTAATACAATACTTAGGCAAGCAGCTCGAAATCAGTTTGAAAGAGATTTTTTTAAATTGATGAACAATGCAGTATTCGGTAAGACCATGGAGCAAGTAAGAAATCGCTTGAATATTCGTCTTGTGACCACAGAAGTTCTGCTTCAAAAACTTATAAATAAATGTAATTTCTTAGACAGAACCATCATTGCTGAGAATGTTGTAGCTGTACACTTGGCCAAAGAAAGCATTTTGATGAACAAGCCTGTTTACATCGGCCAAGCAATTCTTGATATATCAAAAATAACCATGTACGAGTTCTACTATGATGTATTGAAGGCTAGGTATGGTGAAAAGTTGAAGCTTTTGTATGGAGATACTGATGCCTGGATATACATGGTAGAAACATATGATATATACAAGGATTGCTTGGAAATGAAGCATCACTTTGATTTCTCAGATTATCCCAAGACTCACTTGTGTTACTCTCTTGAAAACAGAAAAGTGTTGTGCAAGTTCAAGGACGAGACAAATAGTAAGCCGATCAGACAGTTTTGTGGCTTACGTCCTAAGATGTATTTCATTGAATTTGATGGCCAGCATGTAAAGAAAATCAAAGGAGTAAAAACATATGCAGTCAAAACTAAAATATCCATAGCAGATTATGTAAAATGTCTTCATACTAAAGAATCATCTCTTGTCTCTTATAGAAACATCATGTCAAAGAATCATAACGTTACTACCGTTGACTGTACTAAAGTAGCTTTATCATTCTATGATGATAAACGAATAATCCTAGGGGACGGGATCAATACACTTCCATATGGACATAAGAGCGTACGTGCGTTGGACATGAATATAGACATTGATGTAGAAATGAATGTTGCAGTGCATATGGATATTGACTAGAAATGTACTTTAATTTTATATTTTATGCTTACGCTATAGTAGAACCTTGCTTTAATTTTATATAATATGTAAAAAAAATGTTTATTTTGCTTCGAAATAAAAAACTAGTGATAATGTTGAAATATATATTTTATTTCCTAACATCTAACTTACTGTATCATATGATAACCAATAACATATCATAAATATATACTATGTCATACATGTATAACTTCAGAACATAATTTTTATTCATCTTATAATATCATTAACATATCATTACTATATGTACAGTTTTATACATGTTTTACTTCAAAACATCATTTTTATTCACCCAACAGTTGTGTGAACTATCAAATCCAAGAAATTTTACAAACAACTTGTCTTTAGCTCTCTTTAAAACTTTCTCAATAAGATAGACTTCATCAACAGAAGTCTTTTGTAACTCTTCTTCATAAAATCCACCCAGTACGGGCTGATCTAAGTAGTCGAGCAATAGATAAGTTGTTGGCATAGTTTTTTGAATTTTTACAATTTTAAAGACTTCGTTAGACCAGTTTGGAGTATAACCTTTACCAAACTCAGATTTTACTTTAGAAATTCTCACCCTATCATTGACTTTAAATTTAGGAGGCTTAGGTTTAGTATATTTTACAGCATAAACAGTTTCAAGCAGAGTTTTCTCATTAGCAGCATTGACATCAGAAGGCTTCATGTGAATTGTGCTATGAATATTATTATTGTAAGTATTTAAGAGCTGAGGTAACAATTTAAGCCATTGATAATTTCCTTGAAGGCTGAATGCCTTCCACATCATACTTTTAACAGTTCTATTAAAACGTTCACAAATAAAAGCTTTCATGTGAGTATAAGAGCTATAGTGATTGATGTTGTTATCTTTCATAAGAGTTTGGAAGTTAGAGTTGTAAAATTCTTTTCCTTTATCACTTTGTATGTTCTTGGGTACACGCCCCTGCTTGAAGACACCAGCAAGGGCAGCCGTGACGACAGATCCAGTTTTGTTTTTAACAGGTACAGCCCAAGCAAATTTGGAGAAAACGCATATGATTGTGAGTATGTAGTTGAAACCTCGGTTTTGCTTAGAAAACTGATTCATCTCTACCAAGTCGATCTGCCACAAGTCATCCACTCCTTTCATATGCATCTTACGTCTCTGATAGTTCTTTCGTGCTGGCTTGTGGAGCTCGTTAACCAGTATTTCTTTTACTCCATCTTCGACCATTGTAGCACAATTTTCCTTAAATTATTAAGATAATTGACTTGCCTTTGGTCATTTGCTTTTGAAACACCGTTCTCAACGGCTTCTACGTCAGTACTGATTCTGCTTATATGATCTTCTATGAGGGAGTTGAGTTTAAGCTTGTCTTGCGTAAGATAACTTCTAAGTGATTCTCTTACAATCGATGTATACAATTGTGCAGCTGTACCACCCACTTGGCCGAAATTCTTGACGGAATAAAGATCTGAAGCATTGTAAGCCACCAAGCTGACTTCTGAAAATTTCTCGTCCACGTACAGCTTATTAGTAGCATCTGTTTTGTCAATAGGTTGTTCAACATTTATGATTCTTCTCTTTTTTGCATTGATGAACTCCTCTTCTTCATGAGAAGCCTCGAAGAAACCATGTTTATGTTGAAGATGAAACGATGCACGTCCAAACTTGTCAACGCTCATTTTCACACTAATAATTATCCTATCACTTATTTCCTTTTATTCTATTATACCAGCTTCGCGCAGTTCTTCTACGATCGATAAAACTTCATTTTGATGTATATTATTTCCTGCCGACTGAGAAGCTAGAAGTAAGCGAAGTCTGTCTACAATCTCATTTGGGTCATCCCAATATTCATATCTTGGCTTATCCACAAGCATGCCAGAACCTGATTTTGTAACGATGAACATTGGTTTAATGATGTTAAGATACTTGTAGCCTCTGTTGGAGTTGAGTATACCGTGCACTTTATATCCTTGCTTGTGAGCGTTTGATTTTAATACAAGCGTCTTGTAGATATTAAAATCTTCTTGTGTAAACAGAGTTCTTCTTGGTGCTTTCATAAACATCAGTTCAAAGAGCCCAATCGTTCCTTCTATCTTTTCATCATCAATAATAATGGTGTTATCTTGAAACGTGACGGAGAACTTGCCAAGAAACCAATTTCCATCTTCGTGTCGTATACCATATGTGGTATCAAGATATTTCTTGTCTTGTGGCTGCATATGTAAAGCAATGTAAGGAGATATCGCCTCTCCTACGTCTTGTTTTGGCTGTTGAGTAGATGTTTTTACTTTTTCCAAATTTTTTGCATCCTGTTTCATGTCTACTAATTTGCGTAAAGGCTCAGATATTGGTTTCAATGAAGTGGAGATCGTATCTTCATCTTTGAGTTTTGAAAGTTTTAATTTCTTGTATTTTTGACGTATAGCTTTTGCACTGGAGATAATATCCAGTGTGAGTGCATCACTCTCGGTGGTAGATCGCTTCATTTTTTTTTTATGTTTCTTAGCTGCGATAATAAGAATTAAGGAGACGAACTTCACAGATTGATGGTTCAGAGATAAATGATGAATGTTAATAACTTACAGTGTAGATATATCAACAAAGTGGTCAAATCCTTTACGATATCGTCCCTCGTTAAGCTTACACTCTTTGTCAATCATGACAAAAGTATAGCTCTCATTCCACACTTTATTACACATATTTAGAAATTGTGCAAACGTGATATCTGGGCTTATGTGATCTGAGTAGATGTGCTTCAAGTTTAATTCGTCTTGTTTGAAGAGTAATATAACGTTGGCATTATCTCTTATCAAATGTTTTGGTACTTTAGCATAAGATTGACACAAATAAAAGCAATCTACACTTTTATGTCTGCCCATACTAAAGTAGTTTTTCATGTTTTCTTGCTTGTCACATATCACATCATCAAATATGAAGATTGAGTTTTCTTTTGCATTTTCAGGCGCTACTACTTCATTTGTATTAGAAAACGTCTCATATTTAATTTCTGGTATCTTTTTCATTATGCGTGCGAGATACTCGTATTTAGGCTGATACAAGCTTTTGCTGTACACGTAAAGATTTTCAAACTTTAATCCACTGCGATTCGTAAGCAGATGCATCATGATATTTGTTTTACCACAGGCAGAAGGTCCACATATCAGAGCTCTTATACTATTTGGAAATAATGAACTATGTCTTGTGCGATCCCCGACTCCCTCGCCAACTTTGATGTTTGTCACTGGGAGACGTACATCCTGCGCCACCAATTTCATTATTTCAACTGATGAGTAACTTACTCGTCTCTGCTATTTAAACATGAATCTGTATAGAAATTTATTCAGTATGCCTAAAGTTGTTGTTGGTAGTGGTTGGATGACCGACGCTCTTGATAAAATCCCATCAGAACTTCATATTCCAGGCTACAACTTTTGCGGTCCAAACACAAAACTCAAAAAGAGGTTAGCAAGAGGAGACGTTGGAATCAATCCTCTCGACGAAGCTTGCAAGGAACACGATACAGTTTATTCACAAACTACTGCCACGAGTGATAGACATATCGCAGACAACATTCTCGCAGGCAAAGCTTGGAAAAGGGTAAAATCATCAGACGCAAAGCTTGGAGAAAGATTAGCAGCAATGTTAGTGACTGGAACCATGAAAGCAAAGGTAAAGCTTGGAGGTTCATTAAAACTTAAGAAGAAGAGGAATAATTTCTCAGACGTTGTTAAAATGGTGAAAAAAGGAGTCAAGAAGTCAGGAGTCAAAAACATATTGGAAGCTTCAAAGATTGCTTGTGCCGTGGCGAAGAAGTCAATGAAGGGAATGAAAATGTCTAAGAAAAAGCCAAGAATCATTCCAATTCCCAAAACAGGTGGAGTTTTGCCATTTTTGCTTCCATTATTTGCAGGATTGAGTGCTACAGGGGCTCTGGCTGGTGGTGCGACTGCAGTAGCTAGAGCCGTCAACGAGGCAAAACAAGCTCGTAATAGCTTGAAAGAAATGAAGAGACACAATGGAAACATGGAAGCCATTGCTATCGGCTCTAAAAACTCTAAAAAGAATGGTGCTGGCTTTTACTTAAAACCCTACAAGAAAGGTTATGGTTTAGTTGTAAAGTCAAAAAACTAAATGTGATGCTGCCGTCTCATGCACTCAGTGACTTAGAAATCAAGAAATTTGTTAAAGTGCTAAACATTAAAAACTTTAGAAACGTATTTATGAGAGACAGTCTTCCTTCAAGACCTTGGAGAAACGAGCGAGGTATTGTAAATCTGGATGGCAGCAACGGAGATGGAACACACTGGGTATGCTACGTGAAGAAGGACAATCAAGTAAACTATTTCGATAGTTTTGGCAATCTGTTACCACCTCAAGAATTTTTACATTATATGAAAAATTGTAATATAACTTATAACAGAGATAACTATCAGGCTTTTGGCTCTGTAATATGTGACCACTTGTGTCTTCTGTTCTTATGTATATAAAAGAAATAAATTGATTTGAACTTCAGTCATGTCTTTTACTCTGACGGTTTCACAACCCTCCAGCATCTTAGCGTGTGATATATTTCCACCGCTTCCACTTAACGATGGAGCTAAATATGAAGTGGGATTACTTAGCTTTAGTGCTTACTACTCTGTGCCTAATATAGACGAAGGAAACAACAAGTTTCACTATGGTGAAGGCAAAGTCATCGAGCTGCCAGTTGGAAGTTACGAACTCAACGACATAGCAGGATACTTAAAAACTGAGTTGAAGAAGGAAAATATTTCTTTCAGCATCTATGCAAACAACAACACTCTGCAGGTTTTAATCAAGTGCGCTGTAAATATTGACTTTTCACGTAACCACACAATTGGCTCATTACTTGGCTTTGATCTTAGAGTTTTGAAAGCTAACGAGAGCCACTTTGCTGATCATATCGTAGACATAATAAGAGTGAACACCTTAGACATTCAAAGCAACATCTCAAGTGGAGCATACATCAACGGTAGACCGTCACATTCTCTTCATTCGTTTGCTCCTAAAGTTGCGCCTGGATACAAGATTGTCGAGACTCCACACAATGTTATTTATCTGCCTGTAGATGTCACTGTTGTAGACAGGCTTGCACTTAAAATATGCGATCAGAATGGTAGACTTGTCAATTTCAGAGGTGAAGAGATAACGATAAGGCTGCATATTCGAAGAGCTCTATAAAATGGGACTCGTTATTCAAAGTACTTATAAGAAAACTACTGCATCAGAGAACGTCAGTAACGTTTCAGGTTGCAAGAAGCTCACAGTTCAAAACATTGTCTTTCTTCGAAGAATCGGTCTTAAAGTCAAATAATGGATATTCTCAACATACATTCAGAATTGGAATTTAATTCCAACATCACCAGCATCGAGCTCCACGATCATGAGGCTTATGCGGGGACTAGATATGATAATACTGATGAAATCAGGATCGAAGTAAAAAATCAAGACATATACACATTGCCTTGTGAAAGCTTGTTATATGTTGAAGGAAAACTGCTCAAGAGTGCAAATAATACTGTTACGACAAACACTAAATTAGTCAAGAATTTTTTGGCACACATGATAAGTGAGATTCGCTACAAAATCAACGACATTGAGATTGATCAAACAAGACATACTGGCGTAGGCAGCACGCTCAAGGGACTTGTCTCTTTTACACCAGAAAAACTTTGCTCGCTCTCCAACGGCGGCTGGTGCAGGGAAAGCACAAACACGTTGGTACAAGCAAATGATGGTACGTTTAGCGCCGCATTGCCATTGAACACTCTCATAGGATTCTTCGAAGACCATCAGAAGATTCTCATCAACTGCAAGCAAGAACTTGTCATATTACGTTCACAAAACGACGCTAACGCAGTCATCACTACTAGTGACGATGAGACCTATGAAAGTAGTAAAATCGTGATAACGAAGTTCAAGTGGAAGATGCCACATGTTGAGGTAGATGATGAGACCAAGCTGAAGTTGCTCAACACACTGCGAGCTGATAAACCCATTACACTCGGCTTTCGATCATGGTTCGTTGCAGAGAAGCCAATGCCAACTACAACAAACAAAGATGAATGGACGCTTCAAGCCATGACATCGCTGGAGAGACCTCGCTATGTTCTGCTTGCTTTTCAAACCAACAAGCGCAATCTCGTTCAAGCCGACATCAACTCCTTTGATAACTGCGACATTCGAAATGTCAAAGTCTACATCAACGGAAAGTGTTATCCTTATGTCGATTTTAATTTGGACATGACAAAGCAACAATGTGCCATGTTATACAATGCTTATACTTCGTTTCAGAAATCTTACTACGGCGAAGAGGGCAAGCCATTGCTTTCTTATGCAGAGCTCTTGGAACTTGGTGGCATATTCGTTGTGGATTGTTCTAAGCAAAACGAGTCAATCAAAACCAGCTCAGTAGATGTGAGAATTGAAATCGAATCGAGAAACGTGTTTTCTGCATCCACAGTAGCTTACTGTCTCATTGTTCACGATAGAGTCGTAGAGTACACTCCTCTCACCAATATTGTCCGCAGACATATTTAAAGTGCTACTTTTATAAGTCAGTGTGGAGCAATATTTTGTGCGGAGTCATTTAATCAACCATGGCTTCAGCAGTTATTAAAGTCTTGTTCTCGAGTGAGGAAACGCCGTACTTTGGAACCCACAACGAGGTAATCAAAGAAATTGCAGTTGTAGACGTGAGTACACTCGCCAGCCAGCAGTGGAGATTTGCAAACCCTTCCAGTGAGTATAAATATCTTGATTACACGAGATTTCTACAAGACCCGTACTACTCTGGTGATGTCGCCTACGACCAAGTGGGAGCAGTACTTAAGAAAGCAACAGAATCTTACAAGGCTTTATATTGTCATGGACAAAAAGACTATGACATGATAAAGAAACTCTTGAAACGTTCCACAATATTTGATCTGCTAGATATGCATGAAGTGAAATTAAATGATCTTCCAACCAACGTAGGTACAGAGTGTCTGTATCACTTGCACCGTGATCAAGCCTGTGTATGCCCCCATGCTAACGCCTACCGCTTGGCACATTGGTGTTTGAACAACAAGGCGAAAATCAATGTGCTGAACCATGATGTGAGAACGGAGACCTTTAAAGACTGGCCTCAAGACAGTGTTCTTATCTGCGATCTCGTTGCAGCAGGATTTTTCCACAAGCCAACAGAGGATTTTCCTGAGATGACAGAGTGCATTTACTGCGGTCTGCAAGTATACAACTGGCTCCAACTGGATAACCCCCTCGACAAGCATAGAAAGTTAAACAAATACTGTGTCATGTTTAACTATACCCCATCATTTACTGGCATTGACTTTTAATCCCGTATGAATTTCTACATTTATCACTCTCTTTTGTTTCTTAAAGTAAAAATTGTTTGAAAATTTATGTTGTATGTAAAATTATTTAAAATAAAATTTTGTTTGAACATATTTGAAAGTGTTTTCATTTCTTATAAAATTATCCTGTATGCTCATCAACATCTTTAATATATTTAAACAACGCCTCAATGAAATACATTCTATATTTTTATTCAATGTGTTTTCTATTATAATATACCTTTCTATATATTTTTTTAATGAAATGATATTTATAAACTAACTATGCTATAATATTTTATTAAAACTTACAAACTATTAGCTTTAAGAGCCATATTCTAAGTGAAAAGGTTTTTTGTATTCAATAAAAATCACTAAGGGTTTCAAGGCAAGTTTTGATTTTATTTAATCAATTCATCATCACAATAAGTATTTAATTGCTGGATCTGGTGGAAAACTCAACATCAATGCATCTTCCAACCATGCCGTTGTAGATGAGTACCATCTTCTTACATTCTGGGCATGAGTTATATTGCACAAGAAATTCATCACTGAACCTAGATGCTGGAATTCTAGACGGCAGGAATACACGGAGGAATTTGGAGTGGTCCAATGCATTCAATACAGCAATCAGTACTTGCTCATCTGCATAGTTAGAGTTGATTTTCTCCATACTCTCGATGAGGTACTGCTTTCCAACAGTCAGATTCTTGCATGATAATGCTGGTTCTACGTGGCCTAAAGCCTGGAGGAGTTTAGCTTCCTTTGTCTAAAAACATAGAAAATGTACAATGCTGTTAGTTACTTTAATAAATATATCAGAAAAATCTAATTTTAAAAATATAAAGTTAGAAGACAAAATAAAATATAAAGAAAAAGTACTTACGAAAGACATGTTGATTTTTCGGTAGAGTCTTGAGCGGAGCAGAATAAAATGCAGGAGAACTTGAGAAAGACTTCTGTCTTCTTTGAGGTTTGAGCTTGTAATGCGGCTCTGCTATTGAAAAGTAGAAGGGGTTAACCACGAACCAATGAGAATAAACCTTCTCCTCAAATTTTCCCTCCATTTTTCAAAGTTTCCCCTTTACTTTTATTTTCAACCAATCAGTTTAAAATATTTTAAATTATACCGCAATTTCTCTGCACACGTCACTTTTATTTTTTCTGCTCACGTACGTATGCATCTTAGAAAAATATTCACGCTGCTCCGCACAGGCTCCGCACAATCTGCCGCCATCTTGTTTTCTTAGCTCGTGTATGTAAGTAATTACAATTTTAACAATTTAACCTTGAATGTATTATACACTCTTTCATGAATTTGAAAAATTATTTTTGTAGGTACGCTGCATGCACTCTTTTAAGAAAATGAAATTTGGACCTTGAACTTTCGCTGTATGCAATATTTTTTAGAACTTGAAATTTTAGCCTGGAACGCAAAACTGACTTCACCAACGATCCCATCCAAGGCCAGGCAAACACTCAACGACAGCTTAGCATACAAAATTTGACCTTGGAGCAACGCTTTATTCACATATCGTACACAATCAGACGAAACTTTCAATTTTAGCTCGCGTACGTTCACGAGATATACAGCTTAGCATACAAAATTTCATCTTGCATCAGAGTTATAAACTTATCACAGCATAATCAAACGTAACCTTCAATTTTAGCTCGCGTACGTTCACGAGATACACAGCTTAGCATGCAAAATGTAACCTTGGAGAAAATATATATACTTATCATACCATAATCAGACGTGACCTTGAATTTTAGCTCGCGTACGTTCACGAGATACACAGCTTAGCATGCAAAATGTAACCTTGGACCAAATATATATACTTATCATAGCATAATCAGACGTGACCTTGAATTTTAGCTCGCGTACGTACACGAGATATCTAACTTATCATGCAAAACGACGTGACCTTGAAGTTTTGCTCGCGTACGTATGCAAAAAGACGTGACCTTGAATTTTTGCTCGCGTACGTATGCTAGGTACTTCAAATTCAAGGTCGGCTCCGCCCCAAGGTCAAGGCTCCGCCGTCATTCTATTACTACTCTTGTTATTACAAAACAATTAAAACCTTAAATATTTCTTTGGAGGGAAAAGTGTGTTTTTAATCAATTTAGACCACTAATCAACTAAAATAATTAATCATTGTTTTATTTTCTGATTTCAGCTTGCAACCGAACTTATTTTGGAGATGTTGGACGAACATACGAACTTGAAATCCGACGTCCAAGAGAAGATCGCTTACCATTCGTGTGTCACCTCAATTTCACCGCTGCTGGTGGCCAGTGGGGTGACCTTGTGCAGGTAAAAAGATAAGAATAAGAATAAGATTTCTTTATTGACCCAGGCAGTTCATAGTAACATGTGTTACAACAAGCGTTGGTCTTGTCAAAAAAATATTTCAATGTTTACCCGTCGAAGTGAACGAACTACACTTTACAAATTTCGCTCAAAATGAACGATCTGTGTTTGGCGCTTCTACGCGTTTTAACATGAGAACTGGATGGGGGAACTTGGAATTTGTAAAGTGTAGAACGTTCATTTTCCCCCAAATTTGTAAAGTGTAGTACGTTCACTTTGACGGGTAAGCATCGATTTACAATAAATTATAATTAAATATATATATATATAATTATATAAAATTACAATCATAAAATGTCAAAACTTCTATCAGCTCATTAGTCAACCAATAAACTAATTATTTAAGGATATTACGTCAAAAAATAGAGACCAAAAAATTAGAAGTAATGATTTTTTATAGCACTATAGTTAAAAAAAAGAAGAAACATAATAGCTTTAAAAAAATCACATGCATAAAAAAAAAGATATTGCATGCTGACATTTTCAAATTCAGTGAGTTAACGTATATTAAAATAGTAATAATTTATCAAAATGAAAAAAAAAAAAAAAAAAAAAAATCCAGCTATCAATACATAAGCCCTTACTTGTATAATATATAGATAGATTGCAATCAGAAATGGCTTTAAACTCGTACCAATTGTGAGCAGGTGAGAAATTTGTTTAAATCCCTTCATAAATAATATTTGCGAGTGGTGCATATGACAGGGGAGAACGAGTGCGCTGTGACATTATCTCGAACTGACCTTGTTTGCATTGCCAGTATTACTGCAACAGTGCTCTATACTATGCTTCTATCTATCACTGCTGCAGTATACTTAAACTCAACTCCGTAGCAAG
The DNA here is from genome assembly GCA_949318235.1 of Ecdyonurus torrentis. Taxonomy (NCBI): domain Eukaryota; kingdom Metazoa; phylum Arthropoda; class Insecta; order Ephemeroptera; family Heptageniidae; genus Ecdyonurus; species Ecdyonurus torrentis. The sequence continues at coordinate 23,430,890 of OX439128.1, read as the reverse complement.
CAAATAATAATTTGTTGCATAACGTCAAAGAAAAATACTTGAACGTCAGTCTAGCGTCATAGCTGATACATCGCGGCTTAACTGTAACTTTTTATGTCATGTCAGATTGTTTTCAACTTGCTGTAAATATCTTCACTCAATAGTGCACTACTGTATCTCATTAAAGAATTTATGATATATAAATACATTTTCATTGAATATTGTTTATTTTGTTTTAATATTTAAAAAAAAAATACTAATAAATAATTACTTAATATATGCATTATACCATTATAGCATAAATGAAGCTGAATTAAAACAACATAATAATTATGCCTTACAACATTAAATTTATGCTTTTTTATAACATAGATATTATGTCGATGTCGGGATGCAGAAATGCGACCGATGAGAAAAATCATGAGTAAAAACCTCATGATTTTTCTCATCGGTCGCATTTCTGCATCCCAACATCGATGTATAGCATATAGAAAATGTTGCATTAAACAAACTTTGCTGTAGACAAGCTAACATAATCATTTTGTATTTATTTTTATCCATGTGCACTAAAATGTGGTCCATTTTATTCTAAACGTTAATCAGTATGAAATTCTAAGGTATACAGTATAATCATATCATGGATATAATTTATATATTAATCACCATTTTAAGTAATAATGTGTATTAACGAATAGGTATTTCAATAGTGTTATTTTAAAAGTCAGATAGCTAATCTACAAAGTCAACTTTAAGTGCTAATTTATTATGCTCATCAAATAATTAATAAAATGAGCTGCCAGAAGTGGCAGATGAATTTAACGTTCTTTTAAAGCAAAATCAGTAAAATGATTATATAAACGAAAATAATTAAAATTGCAATACTTAAATTTTCTGATCATTTTAAAATATAATATATTTTGATTTGTAATTTAATATATTTAAAATACATTACCGTTTTTAATATAAAGAAACTTTATTTTATATTGACTATTTATCTAGTTTACTTCTCCTCAAGACATTTTAAAGTTGCAACAACTTTAGCTGCAAGAGAAAATAATAATTTGTTGCACAACATGATGAGAAAAAAGTACCCACGTCACTTTATGTATAGTAAAGCTTGTTACATGTCGTATTTAATTTATATTTACTAGTAGAGTAGTTTATTACTAGTTAATTCTATTAATAAATTATATTATGGATTAAATAATTTTATATATTCCATGACATGTATTATGTAAAATGCAACTATGTATTTTTTATATAAATATATTATTTATTATTTAAATAGTTTATTATTAATGTTTTTGTTTTTTTATTGTCATTATTTTTTTTTTATTTAAACATTTAATTTATTTTATTTACTCTTGTGATGTTTCACTCACAGACATGCAAACTAGAACGTCAGCTAATGCTAAATTGTGTCATCAACTAGGTATAGCTTTGCATATTAAATACGTATAGTTGTTGTTTATACATTGTTATTGCATATTTGCAATATTACAAAATTGGTTATGTAAATTTAAAGAAAGAGTCATGATGGGTTGTTTCACGTATATAAACACAATTGGGTAAGTTTATAAATTAAAAGTTGCATTTTCAGTTTAAGAATAAGTTTTTTTTATGCATTTTTATATTTTTTTTTATTGTATTTTTTGCGAAAAAAAAAAAAAAAAAAAAAAAGGCTAGTAATAATATTTGCATATAGTGTTCTTATAAAAATAATAATAATAAATACAACAGATTTTTATATATAATATTTTGATCTTAAACCTACTGAATATTTTCAGCATATTTTAATAAACAAGCTATACCATCGTAGCGTTATATTATTATGTGGATAATAATCTAAAAATAGATCCAATATAATAAAAGCCAGAAATAAAGCACGTAAAACAAGTTTAAAAACATTAACTTAAAATACTTTTTTATAAAAAGTTAATATCTCTTCTTAAAATTTTACTTACATTTATTAGGTCTAAATTTTTATTTTACAGTTAGTTTCAAAATGTATAGCTCTATTTTGTCGCAATCTTAAATCCTTAACGTGTAAATCTCTGCAATAATAAATTAAATACAAAAGTGTGGTAGTAAAGCTGCTACTATATATATATATATACACACACACACAGTATAGTGGGAAGATATAGTATGTGAATGTGTAAAGTAAAGTTTTTACTAGTGGAAATTGACGATATAATAGATTTAGAGTGCAACGGTGCGACACGCGAGTATAAGAGCATAGAAAGAGCTACCGTATGCTGTACGTATACTGCGCGGCTTCGTGGTGTTACTGGGATTAAATGGGATGTAGAAACAAATTTGTTGCTCTCTCTCTCTCTCTCTCTCTCTCTCTCTCTCTCTCTCTCTCTCTCTCTCTGTCTCTCATCCTAATGCTTCGTTATACACAACATTTTCATTTACCAACTCTTTGTTTTAAATTGATTTACATCACATATTTTACCACATAATATAATTAACTATAAAATCAATTACCTAGAAATTTACTTGTTATATTTAATAATATATTTTAAGTTTAGTAAAATAGCATTTAATGTTGTTGTAAATATTATAAAACACAAGCTGTCTTAACACTTACAAAGTAAATAAGTTGTGATAGGAAAAAAATATTTCATGGCGTATAAGTATTTTTTTTAATGTGGTTATGTCAATAGAAATCACATTTAACTTTGAAACATTATATTAAAGTTTTACAACGCCAAACACAAATTTGTGTTGAAAATAAACAAAGTTACTTAATTTTTGTGCAGTATCAATTATATAAAAAAGTGTATGTAATAGGAGGCATCATAATTTTATTTATTTATTATTTATTTACTATTTTGCTTTATATAAATAATATAAACGTTGTCATATTTACAATTATAATTATACAATGTTAACAACAAAAATAAATTAAATAAGCTTTGAAGAAATTTTATATCAATTTTATCTCATATACGTTCTGTCTATTTATTTATAGTTTATTATCTGTATAAATATTTTTATATTTTATTATATAGCTTATTTATTATTTCTATACACCCACTACTTAAAATTCAGTTCGTACTGTTTCTTTTTTTTTTAAACAGAATAAAAAAAAATATATATAAATAAACTTTATGCGTATGACTGTACTTACTATGTTCCACTTGAAATTTACTCACAAATGAAATAGTCTACTAAAAAAAGCACAAACCAATTGTGTGCGTGCAAATTTAGATATCAATCAAACATACTATTGCACACTTTTGTATACCCGAATTACGTTATAAATCTGCTCCAAAAGTATCAAAAACGTACTCGATAAACTGGAAAAAAAAAAAAAAAAAAAAAGCAAATTTAAATTCTAGTTTATCTTTCTAAGTTATGAGACATCATTTCCTATACAATAATATGTAAATATAATAACTTACACAAATATAGGGATAAATTCCAGTTATTTATTTAATGATACACTGAAAAAATTATGTAACTTGTCTGTTTTTTTTATTTATTTTGTTTATTCTTTTTACTAAAAACAAAAATTGAACATTTTTTATATTACAAAATTTCTACAGATTTTTTTATAACTTCTTGATCTATCATAATTTGATGACTTAATTTATATTTCAAATATAATTAAATTTCTAGTTCATAATATTGTAATTATTATAGTATAAAACGTGTAATTTTTTTTTTTTTTTCATTTTTCATTTTTTTTCAGTGTATGGAGTTCAGGCAACAAGTTTTCAATTACCGTCACGTATGGTTCAATATTCAAGCAATTTATCGTTATATTTTGAAATATTATATAGTGAAAAAAAAAAAAGTTGGGTAGTTTTATACCAGCCAATACTGCAAACAAAATATTCTCTACATTTTTGTTATAAAAGACACAACATAAAGAACTCCTTTTTAAAAGTATTACGTTATTTTATCATAATAATAATAAATTCTGAGAGAACACCTTAACAAAAAATCATACATTTGCCTTTTGTTATTTGATTCAATCATAAATTTCTATCCGATTACAAACATTACCCAACAACTACTGATAATTGATGTAATATTTTTCATATTTAATATTACATATTGCTTTTGTCAGATGAGATGACCCTATTATTTTTCCCAGTGTAAAGTTATAAGAGGAGTAATATGATATACATCTGATGCAATTCTTTCACCCTCTCTCTTTGTGAGGGTGTATTGTGCACTATATATATATATGCACTATGTTTAGTGCTTTGTGACACGCTATATAAGCACTGTTGCTTGCACACGAGTATTATACTTAGACTTAATGGACTTTTTCCTTTTCTAGTTGTTATATAATGCTATGATATAAATAACATTGTATACAAAACAACATATTTTTTATACTTGTTGTAAATTACTACGATTGCAGTACACTAAATAATTAAGATTTTAAATGTTTAAATTAAACTTTTTTTTTTTTTTTACATTTGCATTTTGTATATCTTTACTTTTCTTGCAAATACAATACAAGCATATACGACTCCTTTATTTTTTTTTTAGATATTTTTCCTTGCAACTTTGACAATAGTTATTTACGTACAAAATAGTTAATTTGAATATACATTGTCTTTGCGCAATTTTATAACTTTAAAATATTTGTTAAAAATAGTACTTCATGTAAAATAAATGCTATAATTTTATTCTCAATATTCAAGAACTAATTTTATTTTTATTTGAACTCACATGCAGATGCTAGCGATAAAAATTCACATTCAGTCGTTGCTATCAGATTTTCTTACAAAAGAAAGAGAGAGAGAAAGAAGGATTTAAATTGAGTTAAAACTTTTAGAGAATACGTTTATATGTAACACAAAATTTCAATTCAAGTTAGTGACTCGTTTTCTTATCTTATAAATGTTTGAACAATGATTCAACAAAAGAAATCAATTAATTAGAAGCAAATGACTTTTGATATCTATGTTTCTTTGACAATCTAATTTGCAGTTTTAATTAAAAATTACAATTAATTAATTATAGATATGATATAATTGCATGACTTTAGATTTATCATTTTCGAAATTTTATGAAGATGCTATTTATACTAAATATTATTTTTTTTTAATAAAAAAATTAAAGGACATTATTTAAAACTAACTAACTTAACCCCCTTATTAATAGGGGTGAATAAAATAGGTGGATCACACTCCTACAGAGCAAAAAAAAAAAGTAGTGCACCTATTTCGTTTTAATTAAAATAATATTTACAATAAATAATACATAATCATATAACTTTAATAACAAAATATACTTAACTGTTATTTTCTTGTTGCTTTCCTTGTTCTGTCAGCTTAAAATTATTTTGATACTTAACTAAATCGTTACAACAACACAGTAGCTATAGCTTCCAACTGTGCCTGCAGTTTAGAAGAAAAAAAATTTTCAAATAAAATTTATCTACACCATGCATGTAAAGGAAATACTGATACTGCTTACTCTATTTTTTCTATTCTCTTAAAGATATATATATATATATATATATATATATATATATATATATATATATATATATATATATATATATATATATATATATATATATATATATATATATATAGAAAAATATGCCAAGAGATTTGAATTATTTTTAAATGTTTTTTACTTGATATTTTTTCTTCTTTGGCAAACTTTCATTGTATAATAAATCAATAAATATCAAAGTCATTGAAATGGAAATTACTTAAATTCACATTAAGCAAAATGTAAAAATATATAAGTCTTCAAGAAGAGTATAAAATACTTACTATGGAAAAACTTTTCAACCAATCAAAATAGCGTAATTAATTAATTGAAACCATTGAAAAACAATCAATATAATCAACATTTCAATTTTATATATAGAAGCCATTCAAGTTATATGTTATTATGATTGATTTTGTTCTCCAGGAAACGTTATTTGAAACTTTATTTATTGTCATGAGCAGGTAACATTTCTGTATTTGATTATAATGATATCAAGTATTATTCCAATTATATTTAAGTTTAAAATTAGATTTTACGTTTATGATATAAATTTGAGGTTAATTTTACTTGTTTCTAACCTTAAAAAGTGGTTTTCTTTATTGTTGAAGGCAAAAGGGTAAAACTTGTAAAGCATACAAAAGTTATTAAAAAGTTCGTTTTTTTTTTTTTTTTTTTTTTTTTTTTTGTATAATGATAATTGAATACGTGTTATTATTAAAAGTTTATTATAATTTGCTTCCTTGCTCATTTTATATAAGACCATCAGAGAGTATGATCAAAATTTTAAACAAATAAATTATTTTCAAATTAGTTTTATTAAAAAAAGTTGGTTTACTTTTCAGTATATTTTTAAAATTATTAAGAGGCCGTTTTACTCTCTGAAAAATATAAATGTAAACAAACTGTCTAAAAGATCAAAATCTAAGATAAGGCAGGAAACTTAAATGACTGAAATCGAGTGGTCATACGTCATCAGAGTGACTAATAATCACAGGAAACGAATACAATAGATTGGTATGTAAGGCAGTGATAACAGGTTTCAAATCAAGCCAAATTCTTGCAATGAAGGAAGAAAATATTTTTCATAATATTGAATCTAAGAAAAGTTAGTGAAAATTCTTATATAATCATATAATACCGAAAAGGAAAAGAAATCGCATAATAATATTCAATATGCACGGACAAAAATAACTACGTAATAATTATGCTATAGCTCAATTTCAGCACAATTTGTTCGATACGGCATAATTTATGATACCCTGCATAATTACTGTGTTAAAATAGCATAAATATTATTTTGTACAACACAATAAGTTATGTTGTTCTAATTTACTATTATTTATGCTATAATGACATAAATAGACCATCAATTTTGTAATTTATTATTTCCGTGTGCTTTTCTTCAAAAATGATAATGTGTATATTACAATAAAAAATTATCAAAAAAGCTTTTATAGTTATTTACGTGCAACTGTAAATAATAGAATTAAAAAAATAATAATTAATAAATAATACCATATAAATTAAAAAAAAATAATAATATATTGGCGTTGATCTCCGAAATGTAACCGACGCACTTTATTTCATAAAAAGCAATATTAAAAAAATAAAAAAAGTGACATTGCATTCAAATAATTTATATGTCCCTTTTCTTTTATAATAAGTGTGTCGATCGCCCTTTGGAGATCAGTGTCAAATTATTTCCTTTTAAGTTTTTATTTTAGTTTATTTCATATTATTTTTTATAATTTTAATTTCATTTGTGGCACGTAAATATAAAAATATCGTGAAAATACTTTTTAATCTGTTTTTTTTTAATGAAATGACTATTTTTATATTATAAAATGATAGCACAATATTAATTAATAAACAATTAGTTAACAAAATGCTGGATCCTTTCAATCAATTCCATTTTTAGTTTAGTTTAGTTTTTTTTTTTTTTTTTTTTTTTTTTTTTTTTGCAAAACATTTTTTTATTATTTTATTATAATTATTTTTTAAATTAATAATAAATTTCAAATAAATATTCGTAAAAATAAAAGCTTTGCTTGACCATAACTCGTAATTACTAATCATAGTATATGTATAATAATTATATAAGGTCCCAACATTACGGATTATTGAATAAGATTCTTTGCCTAGCCAGCAACTCTAAGCTACTTTTTTCTCATTCACCTTTATAATAATACTCTGATATCATACGCGATAATATTTTATATAACATCCGCTGTGTTTACTGAGCTGACCTTCATACACTTCTTGACAGTAATAGAATATAGAAGTATAGAAAATATTGAAAAATTACTCAACTCTAAGTTATTCTTCAAGTGACCAACAGAGGCGCATCAATACGCATATCAAAAAAATCCAATTATAAAATAAAATATAACAATCGACTTCCGCTGTAATGAATTAATTAAACATCGGATTGAAACAATTCTTACACCATTGGAAAGCTTATAAAAAAACGAAGGTGCCCATCATAGAACTTTTTTCTAAAACTTAATAGCAAAAAATTAATTACGTAAAAACAGAACGGGAAAAAAATATCAAAAAGTTCTATGATGGGCACCTAGATAATATTGTTGTAATGATGTGTTGAAAATTTGACACCTCTATGTTAAGTAGTTGCGGAGAAATATTGGAATTACGTTTACATTGAGTTATATGGGCAGCGAGCAGACGGCGTATAGAGAGTAAAACGGCCTCTTAATGTCAAAAAAAAAAAAAAAAAAAAAAAAAAGGTGATACATTGCATGTTAAAATAAGAAGAATTCTACGAAATACTGAGGCATACTATTAATTTTTAGACAAACTTTCTATCCAAATAAACACATATAAAATAATTTTTATTCATTGTCTTTTACTTTTAAGCAACGTAGTGGTTTAACATTTTCATGAATATATTATAAAGTTGTAAAAGGTACTTTAATAGAATAACACAATAATATTAAAGTTTATATTTATAATTGACTTTCACTTCACGTATACATATATATATATATATATATATATATATATATATATATATATATATATATATATATATATATATATATATATATATATATATAGTTTTTATTTTATTAAATTTGAAATCTCCTATGTATTTTATTATCATATAATATATAAATATATTTATTTATTATTTTTTTACTAGCATGATTTCAATTTAGTGTTTTGTATATTCAATGTACTATCTCTGTGTCTATACTGGTCTCAAAAGGTTCATGTGTATATAAAATATGCAAATAAAACTCAAATAACATGTTTACAGAAATGTACACTGAGAGAAACTTTTAATAGTGAATGCTTTAGTATTGGGATTTTTTTGGGGGCAAATATAAAGTATAACACTGCTTATTTAATAAATATTGATTGGGAAGTGTGGTTTTGTATTTTAATTATTAAATTATGTGTGTATATATACATACATATATATACGTATATATAGTATATATATTATACGTATATATATATATATATATATATATATATATATATATATATATATATAAAATATTTCTTAAATAAATAGGCTTTACAAATATATTAAAAAATTTAAAATTTGTATGTTTTTAATCTCCCTGTTTAAACACGATATGAGGAAAAATAATTTAATATTACAGTATATTCAAGCCTAAGAGGAAAGTTTTTTTTTTTTTTTTTTTTAGTTGTTTTTATTTTAGTTGTTTTTTTTAAATTTTGAATTTACTATTAATGCTTGTTCAAAATCCGTTGGTAATTACTTAAAAACCAAAATTCAAAAATTTCTTTCTTTCCTTTCCTACACTCGACAAATTGTGAAATATTTGCCATTTAAATATTTGTGCCAAATTTTCAATATTATTCTTATGAAATATACGCACACATTCAAAATTATCTACCATTTAATCTTGTTCAAGTGTACTACATGTTACAAGCAATTGTCAATATTTATGCATGAATTGTTATTGACAATGATCTAACATATTTGTGAGATATATAGTTTTATATACTTGTATAGTACACATGATTATGATGATATATTTTACCTTCAAAAACTTACGCTACATTTGCATTCTTATACTTATGGGAGAATTATACGGGGAATTAAAAAATATATTATTACAATCGTCTGTACATAAAATGGTATCCAAAACCCCAGTAAAACATTTCAATATGATGATTGTCTTATTTAGTCTCTATTTATATACCATAAAGAACTCCCTCAAAGAAACCTACAACTTTTGTCTTCTTAATATTGGCTTTTTTATATATTGACTTTGTCATACGATAGCATTTTCCTCATATATATATATATATATATTCATTGTAAATAAATATAAAACTTACTTTTCAAATCAATAATTTTTCCCGTGTATTTTATCTCTATTATTTACTTATATGAGGTGCTTTGTCTTTGTTCACAGTTGACGTTTGACACATTCACCGTGGGTAAATTCGTCTCCTTCACCTCAGAAGGATGTCCCCATGGCCATATGTCCATCTCAGAATTAGGTTTACCCGCTACTGGAGGCCAATGGTGTGGTAGCGCTTGGGGATATACAGTTTACTTCAGTGAATCTCGATCTTTAAATCTATCTTTAGTTTTAACACGTCTTTCAGAACAAGGAATTGGTTATACATTTGATTTTAAATTAAATTATAGATTTTTAAAACGTTCTGAAGCTGCTTTACGTTATGGAATAACTGGTGACGTACATAGAGGTATATTAATACCTGGTAGTTATTGTGATCGTGTATTTACTAAGTGTGATGTAAGAAAATGTAGATTACAATCACCTAATTTTCCTGGTGTCTACCCTAGAAATGTAACATGTAGATATGTTATTATTCAACAACGTGTACCAGAAAGTTCACATGCAACTATAACAGTACGACAACCTGATAGTAGAAGAGTTCACGTCAAGGATAGAATTGTTCAATATGATAGAAGTCAACGTGTATTACGACTTGGAGATCAATGTAATGTCATTCAAGATCATTTAACTGTTTATGATGGATTTATACCAGATTCACGAAGAAGTGAAGCTTTATTAGAAGCACTTGCAAATCGAGAGGAAAGTCGGGTGAAAAGAGCAGCTGCAAGGAAACGTGTGAGACCACAACATCAGGATGATGACATTTCAGAGTAAGTTATTGTTATTGTTTTGTTTTTATATATATATTTAAATGAGGAAGACTAAAAAATTTTAGAAGGTAATTTTATTTCATATTGTAAAAGTTGAAATTGTCCTGAATCGATAGATATGCGATTTTCTAATTTTTGAGTTCATTAAGTATTATTAATTAATTTTTGAAAGTGGCGAAATGACGTCACAGGCTGCAACTTTTTCCTATGCCCACATGCATAAGTTGAAGCCTGTGACGTCATTTCGCGACTTTTAAAAATTAATTAAAAATACTTAATTAACTTAAAAATTAGAAGCTGGCATATATATATCGATTCAATACAACGTCTTCTTTTAAAATATAGTATAAAATGAGCCCCTAAATTTTTTTTGTAGTCTTCCTGATTGGAGCTACTTGTGTGTGTATGTGTGTGTTACAGTCACATTTTAATCTCTTTAAATACACATATATATTATATATATATATGTATATATATATATATATATATATATATATATATATATATATATATATATATATATATATTTATATATATATATATATATATATATATATCTGACAAACCTTTGAGTTAGTATGACCATTTTGTTGTAATTTTTGAACTAGTGTCCTATTTTCCAATTTTTAAATTGGCTATCTTGCAAGCCCTGCTGACTTTCAATACATAATTATATGCAATAATATAACTATTGTAGGTAATTTTTGTAACCACTTGCTGCCATTTTATGTGTAATTTGTGCTTCAACAAAAGTAATCTTCAAGAAAGGGGGGGGGGGGGTAAATTACTGTTAAAATGTGCAAAAATAAATCATTTTCATATCTCCTAGTGATATAATTTAAATTATAAATACTACAAATTATTTATTTTTAAATACATATAAGAATTTCAAGAGCTTAACATCATGTAACCAAATTTATTAGAATAAAAGTTTTCTATAAAAAAAAAAAAAATGAACACGTTAGATTTATTTTACTGATATTAGTAACAAACAAAAGCTAAATTTTTAACTAATTATAAAATTATTACTTGGTCAATAAAACACGCATCATATTTCTATGAATCATATACCATTCCGTTCCTTTCACACTTGTATAATATATTTACTAAAAATATTAACTTAGACTCCAATCTTCACACCCAAAGTGATGCAGAATTACAGGTTAGGTCAGCCGCCTGAAATACTCAACCAATATACTCGGTCCCACTAGATTGATTGATTGATTGATTACCCAGTGATTGATTACTTTCATCAATCTTTTTTTAACTTGACATAAACCCTTTTCTTTCACTTCAATTTAAGATTTGTCCAACCTTTTCCATGTATTAAAAAAAACTTTATTGACATATTTTTTCAAAAGAAAAACTTTTTCTTTTTCTTAAATACTTAGAAATTTTGTGATAGAAAGGGGTTAAAAAAAGTTTTATTTTGCACAGAAAAAAATGAACATATTATATTTTAAATTAAATTTAACGAATATATTATTTTACATGAATGTTTAAACTTTAATTAATTAAAAGGCATTTTCTTGACCTATATTTCAATTGCAATAAACTAATTAACTAGCTCTTTGATTAAATTTAAACAATTTTATATGCAAATGACTAATGTTTATTACAAATGGTAATTTATGAAGAAATTAAGTAGGGTACCGGTTTACAATAAAAATCTATTTAAATATAAGAACAATAGACGTTTGCAAATGACTGAGTATAGTGTTTTTGTACCGTAATTTTTTATATAAGTTCGTTATAATAACTTTTAATTTGCTAATTCACAGTATGAATGACTTATAGTTGTGGGTTCATTAGTATAATTACATGCATAACTTTTTATAAAGTTTAATTGGTTGTAAATTTGTAACGTATATCAGTAATTAAACGGAAGAAAATACTTCTGGAAATATTGCAATAGGAAAACATTAACCTGGAGTAATGCAATTATAGATTAAATCACATCATATTATTGTCCGTTTCTAGATAAATTGCACATAAGTTCCAGGTAACAAAAAATCCATAATAATATTGCTGCACGTGTTAAAACATCCTTCAAAAAACACAATCCAGTCATTTTACATAATGGTACATAATATCTCATATTTATGTACGTACGCACAGTACATACTCATAGCATAGCGTACACAGGACCGCGATAATATATTTTACCATTTAAATCACGTGTTATTCTCATAAGAATAACATTGCAAATGTAGCGCGATTTTTTGAATGATAAAATATATTATCGTGGTCTTGTATACATATCTCAATGCCAAACAGCGTCGCTTGCAGCAGCTTTTTTTTTTTTTTTTTTTTATGTTTTTTAGTTAATTATTATTATGTCTTCTCTCCTTTCAACATTTCCCATATGCAATATACTTATAATATGTAATGTTTGATAGAACGATTAATTTTATTATTATTATTTCTTTCTGTTAATTATGAGAATTCAGCATTTACTCAAAAAAGTTATTATAATTTTCTGTTGGGGTTAGGTACATTAGTAAGCCAGATGTTTTGTTGGGCTTTAACCTCGCCCTTCCGATACATGTGAATTTTTTCCTATGCTTTTTTTTTTTAATAAAGACGTTTATTTAATTTAATATTTAGTTAGTTATTTATTTAGTTAAGTTAGAAACAATGACTATTGATATCTTTTATTCTTTGACAATAAAATGTGCTATTTTTAACTAAAAATTACTAACAATTAATTCATATAGATATATATGATAATATACAGTATAACGTATGCCTGAAATATAGTTAATGAAAATTGCATTTTGATGAATGATGTGACATTGCAATGTATTAAAAAAAAGTTCTAAGTAAGTTAATATTTACCTATGTCCAAATTTTATTTGTATTAATATTTATGTACTTATCAATAATACATATATATATATATATATATATATATATATATATATATATATATATATATATATCTTTACGTAATTTTAATCAGACCTAACACACATTTTTGATCATGAAAGTTTTATTTATACAAGAGGAAATCTTTAAGAACCTCTTTACACTGTTTAATAATTTTTACTAATTTTTTCTACAATTTCTATACTCTTTAAAAAAAAAAAAAATGAAAACATACACATTGACAAGTGTGTGATTTATAAAACATAGTATACGTTTTAATAAGAAATAATGTGTTAATCCATCAAATGTCTGATCTCAGAACATAATCTTTAAGTGTGTACAATTTACACTTAACGATAAAACTACTACCTTACCCCTCTATAAGGTTCTATACAATGTCTATTTTTCACTATATATATATATATATATATATATATTAAATGCCTCTATTTACTTCCTTGACAATGTAAGCCTAGTATACGTTGTTGGGGAAGCAAATTAAAATTTATTACAAGTACTATATTTTTCCTTGAGCAACAAGAATAGATGACCTTTGTTTTTTGTTTTTTTCTTAATTTTTTTTTCTTTAAAATAAGAATTGTTCTTCTTAAATTAAATAATCTTTCTTTTCTTTTTCTGAAACTGTGTTAAGAAATGGTTCCTCATTTTATCTTAAATTATTCTTGATGAAGAGTATACAGTATATAATACAAAACAGTAGAAGCAGCTTACTTATTTGTGAGTCTCATTGGGTAAGACAAGCACCTACATTCAAAGACAAGCATTTTAAACTTTAATTAAGGAAGACAATAGACCGAAAATGTCTTGCTTCGCAGACATTCTCACGGACCATTAGACTTTATTTTGCTTCTCTGTGTACATCTCAAGTCAATGATTACTTCTTTTTACTGTATATATTTTTTATATATATATATATATATATATATATATATATATATATATATATATATATATATATATATATATATATATATATATGTACATCATATATATACATATATACAATTCCACTACAGTTTGAAACAGGAAAAAAAAATTTTTTTGTATTTTTCATCGTTTTAATTTTTCGCTTCATGTAGCATTGCTTTTCCTCCAATTATTATTGTATACGGAAATATTTTATTTTAATGTTTTTGATATAAATTCACATGAATTAGGTCTCGGGGAAAATGGGTTTGTGGTATAAGGAGAAAAAAATATTATCACGAGAAAATATATAATTTCGGGAAATATTTTTCTGTAACTTGTATAAATCTGAAAACGTATTTCTTAGTTCTATATAAATGGAAAAAAAAGTTTCTGTGATATTTTTACATTATAATTCCATGAACTGATATTTTACTTTCCTGCAATTTTTGTAAAGTAACTTCCAATAATTTATTGTACAAGAATTAGCAAGTAAGAGAGAGAGAGAGAGAGAGAGAGAGAGAGAGAGAGAGAGAGAGAGAGAGAGAGAGAGAGAGAGAGAGAGAGAGAGAGAGAGAGAGAGAGAGAGAGAGAGAGAGAGAGAGATTGCAAAATAATTATTAAAAAATATTTATCATATTTTTAATATTTAAGATATATTTTTTTAGTCCTAAATATAGTCTACTGTATGTATATCTAATTTATACAAAGAAAAAGTAATGACTCCTTTTGATATAAAACATTACTCAAAGAAACCTCTGATCTGAAGGCTCTTTATAAAAATGTCCCACTGCGTAAAATTAGGTTAACAAAATATTCTAAGTAATATGACTACAAAAGTTTACGCATTTTTAGAACCAAAATTACATTAATCTGTATTTGGAGGTACCATTGATCGATATACCTAAAAATTAAGACAGTTTACTCTTCTTGTCGTTAGCCATTATTGGTGCACTATTAGAAAATGTATAATATAAATTTTTAAATTGATTTTTGGGACTGAATATTTACAAAAAAAAAAAAAAATGTAATATATTTAATTTGGTAATTAAAAGTTATGAGCAGATAATTTCTTCAAAGCGTCCGTAAAAATAATTAAAAATATTCTGCAAAACTAAAAAAAAAAAAAAATTCGTATATAAAAAAAAATCCCTGAAAATAAAAAAAATTGTCCAAAAACAAAAAAGCATGTTTTAATGCTTTACCTGAAAATAAATGAAACTCTTCTTTATAATGTTCATCTTAATAAACATTACAAAAAACATACAATATTTAATATCTTTATACTTAAGCAGCTTAAAACAAATAAGAAAAAGAAACAGTCCATCCATTTTATTTTAAATTATTTATATATTAACAAAGGAACAGGTAAGCTTAAAATAAATGAGATTTTAAAATAATCTTAATTTTTTACTACTTCAAATTTAAACTATAATTAATAATATAAGTGTAAAGTAGCAGTAATGTTAATAAATTTGTAGCAGAATTAAAATAATAATAATAAAAAGACTGCTTTTAATTTTAGTCCATCATTTTAGTCTGTATATTTTTCATGTGTATTGAAGTTATAAAAATGACATCTCCATTTCAATATTAAATAAATAATAATTTATTTAATTTCATACATTATACCAAATTTCGATAAATCATGATCGCAAGGAAAACTTTCTGTAGTATTACGTCACATAAAATGCAAATTGATTCAAGTTTTTACTATACCTTTAAAATTGAAATGAATTTAAATTACAGTTACCACAAAGACTGCGAGGTAAAAAAAAAAAAAGGCATGTTTTTTTCAGACAAGCTCCTGGTGTTTACCGCCAAGACTTGTTGAGAGCTAGAGATTCATTTGCATCTTCATTTCTAGACATCGTAGCGTCAATATCAAATTTGCATCTCTTTCATCACTGAATTGTAAACATTTATATTGCTTTCGAAACTTTTTATTTTAATAATGTTAAATTTTAGGGCAAAGAAGATCAAATTATGTTTATATTTATTTTTCCATTTTCTTTCCTTTGTTCCATTTTTTTCCTTCTTTTCTTTTCTTTCTTTCTTTTTTTTTTCTTTTTTCTTTCTTTTTTCTTTCTTTTTTCTTTCTTTTTCTTTTTTTTTTTTGAAAAATTTGAGCCTTTTTTTATTTATTGCAATTTTTATCACAGATATTTACATTAAAAGTAAATAAATGAAATTGTATTGTACTTTAAAAAAAAAAAGAATCTCAAGTTTGCTTCCAACACGAGCTAAATAACAAAATTTAAAATAGTATGGCAACCTGCATCAAAAAAAGTCCCTGCTTTTTACACTTTTTTGTCAGAAAATTATGGTAAATATAATACAACATTCCCTTATTTACCGTTACGATAAAAACTAAAATAAACACAATAACATAAATCATAGAATGTATATCACCATGGTGATATTTTATGTTGGTTTTCAGTTATTTATAACTTTGTTTTTGCCTCAGTTTTACTCTTGCTCTCTCTCTCTCTCTCTCTCTCTCTCTCTCTCTCTCTCTCTCTCTCTCTAATGTAATGCAAACATCTTGAAAGGGATCCACAAAAGTAACAAAAAAAAAAAAAAAAAAAAAACTTTCTCAACTTCTATAACTTTTTTGTTAATGTATATATTTTTCGTCCGAATTATTTGTTAAAAGTCGTTATAAATTCTGTATAACAGAGAGAGAAATAATTTTATATATACACACAAAAGATAAAATATCAATGAAAAAATCCTATTAAAAATTTCAATTTTAAATATTTCAAAAACACAACTCTTATTTTGTTTTTCTAAACTTTTTCTGTTAAAAATTTGTTGCATGTAATATTATAAAGGTTTTTGAAGTTTTTTTTTTTTTTACTTCCTATTGAAGATGTTTTGAGGAGAAGAAAAGAAAAAAAAGTATAACGACGGGTACACGTAAATTGGTGTATACTTTGTATTTTCTCATGAATTTAATTTTCTCTCTCTCTCTCTCTCTCTCTCTCTGTCTCTCTCTCTCTCTCTCTTGCTTTTAAATTTATTTAAATTGCTTGAAAATGTTCTTTTTCAAATCAATTTTAACAATACAAAAGCATTAGCAGTAGTAAAGAGAAAAGAGGTAAAAAAAAAAAACGAAATAAATTCATGTATTTGATGAAGCAAAAGCAGCCAAGAGCATCAAATTGTTTTAAACAATAAAAAGCTTGCTTGCTTTTTGTGTATAATAATTACAAGACGAGAATTTGTTTCCAGCCGCCTTCTCTAATTTTATACTTAAATGTTTCATATTAATATCGTAATAACTTGAATGTATAAGCAGCAAAATAATAATACTATATATATATATATATATATATATATATATATATATATATATATATATATATATATATATATATATATATATATATACACATAATTTTATCTTCACTAAGAACAGCATGCTTCTGTACCGTATAAATTATCAACGAGTTTTCTAAAAATTCGTACATAAACCATTTAATAATTAAATAATTTGTGAAAACTTATTTATATATAGAAAAATCATTAAAAAGCTCATGTATCTGATATCTGTATTAATGAAACAATAATAAATCAATAGGTATTAAAATATCCAGAGGATAAATTTATTTTAATACTTTTTTCCATAATATTTAATTCATGCTCAATTTGTAGTCACAATATCGCAGTTCCATTTTATTTTGAAATGTTTTAAGGTGCGCTAGCTTCGCTTCTAGCTAACTAAAAATTATAACTTCTTTAAAAACAGTAGTGAAATGACAAAAAAAAAATTCATTCTTATTTTATTCCGGAATTTCATTTTAAATATGAAAATAAAATGAAAAATAATTCCCCACCCCTTTCACAACTTTTTCAACAACAATAAAACAAGAGTACCTTTGATATTCTAGGACTTTTTTCTTCTTTAAAACTGCATAACAAGAACTAGTTGGTAGATGCAATAATATTAACACAAAATATATAAAACTCAATAAAAAATAATGCTATTTTGTTACAAAACATTTTTGGGCTCTTAAATATGTAACCAAACTTGGAAATCGTAAATTCAGAAAGAGTAGAGTAGAGAAAAGAGAGAGAGAGAGAGAGAGCAACATTTTCTTGACAACGGAGAGTTATTCAATTTCAACAGAAAAAAAAACTTTTAAAAAATCAGCAGCAGCCGCAAAAGTAAAATGCGAGGCGTCTACTTTTATACTTGACCTCGTAAAAAAAAAAAATGACCACGAACTTTTTTCTTTATTCTCTCCCCCACTTAAATACGCCTATTTTGACAAGAGATAAAACAAAATTTATAGACTTTTTTTCTTCTTTTTTTCTTTACTTCACACACACCATGGAAACTTTGATGGATATTTTTGTAGACATTTTTGTGTTTATTCTTATGACGTGATTCTGCGTGTGCCAAACACATGAGGTTTTGCTTTTTCTTCTATATTGCCTTTTCTCTCGCCCTCTTTATCTCTTTGCCCTTTACTGTTTGGATTTTTCTCTTCTTCTCTGTCTAATTTTATCACTTTGCCTTCTTTTTGTTTGTTTGCTTGACTTTCTTACTGTCACTTTGTCGTCATATCTTATTATGCCTACTTAAACCAGTTTTTTTTTGTGGTTCTACTTTACTTTCTTCCTTCAATTCAATTCAATTCTTTTTTTTTTTTTTTTTTTTTTTTTTGTATTTCTGCACGTTCTTTAAAATGTCTGTTTTGTGTCTCTTCAGTTATGCATTCCTCTGTTTCTCTTACTATGACATCTTGCAACACTTGCAACAATCTGATTCCCTGACGCTCACTTTTCACTTTCTTTTTTTATCAAATAAGGTGTATATTAATGATGGTGTATTTGTTACGTTATATATATTTTTTATTATTATTATTTTTTTTTATCTTTTCTCTTTCAATCTGTCTGTTTTTTATTAATAATTTCTCTCTGTCTGCCTCTTTGTCACTCACTTTTCGTATCTATATCTCTGCTTATATTTTCACAAATACCACAAACTCACATACACACATACAGAGTTTTAACCTGCTAAATAATTCACAACAGCAACCACATAGTGAATAGCACAAGCATCCTTCCTTTTCCTTCCTTTTTCTTGTACATACTTTGAAGTTTACTTTGATAAAATTGCAATTCAGAGAGGCTCAGTAATTCAATACATCCACTTCAAGTCTTATCTTGAAAGCATATGTCTAGTTGATATTTGCTTTTATATACAATATAAATATATGTATATATATAAACAAAAACTATTCAAAAATTTAAATAACAAAAACTCAATTTCAAAAACTTGAAATGCAAAAAGCTTCTCAAACTCTATTTAACTAACATACTACAATATTCATTTAAAAAAACATAATACTGTATGTTATTTTATTATGTACCTAATAATCTAAAACTTTCTAAAAATTTATATATTTAAAATTTAAGTGTTACTCTTAAAAGCTTTTGTTTGATGAGCGTTACTTGAAATAAATCAAAGAAATGTTTATTTTAAATTTAAATAAGCAAAGCAAACTTTTTATGACAAATGTTTCATATTCTATGCCACTTCTGCAAAAGCATAAATTAAATCACTAACCAAGAAAACAATGATTATAATTATGACTTTGATGTTGTAATTAATATATAATTTATTTTTTACAATTTATTTTTTTTAACTTAGATTTTGCTTCATTTAATGTATCAAATTACAACTACAATAAATAATAAATATCCCTAAATTATCTTAATATACATTTCTAATATGTATTCCACATTTTTAGTGTTCTTAACATATTATAACAATCATTCTAAAATTACTATTATTATGTTTTTTATTTCATTTACAATGTTCCATTTTTTCCCCTTCAATGTTAAAAATATAAAACGTTCTATTCATACATTTAATCCGAATTTTATAGCTTATTCTTTTTTTTTTTTTTTTTTTTTTTTTTTTTTTTTTTTTTTTGGGTATAATCTTTTTTGTACATTGTGTAGTAGGTAACAATAAGTCAGCAATCTGATCTTACTTTATGTCGCCTCCTGAATTTTAAATTTGCTTCAACCGTCATTTCTGCTCAACTATTTAGTTCCCACTGAGTGATTTTTTCACTTCAATTCAGTGAAAATCGCACCACATTAAACACAAATTTTTCATCTTTTATTTAAATTTAGTATAAAATTTCTTGGGAAAGAAATAAAAAGAAGAGGAGGAGAAAGAAGTAGAAACCCGCATCTTTATAATCCTTTCTCTCTCTCTCTCTATCTCTCTCTCTCTCTCTCTCTCTCTAGTTAAGAATACAAAAGCCGCATATTTTCCATTGTATGATCATACAAAATATTACGTAATTTAACGATAAATTATTCACACGTTTTCTTGTTTTAATACTGCATAATTTATATTTTTATTATTTCTTATACATATAACTTAAATTCACACTAAACTTTATAGTAATATACATTTTTGCCGCATTATATCGTCATAGCGTAGCGTATATTTTTATAAAATAGAGTGCGTAAAAAAAAACTTGATTTTAAATATATACATATGTAAATATTTATTTTTAAATACATGTGTTAGCAGGATTTAATGAATAGTAATTTTTTTTTAGCGTAAAATCCTATTTAACATAACTATTTAAGTATGTCCAAATGTATTTCCGCCTGCAAGACTTGAGGTTATGCAACCAGTAGAACAGATGTAACCAACTGGTGGCCTATACTACAGGATAGCCTAAGATATCAAACATGAAGTTTGTGCCTTACAATATGTATTATGTATGAATTTAAACAATAAAACCCTTTGAAATTGAACTTTTTAGGTTTCTATTAACTTTTACATTAATGTTAAAAACTAGACAATACAATCAATTATTTTAGGAATTTAAAAATAAAAGGATTTAATGACAACAGAGGTTACATAATCATTTAACATAAAAGCAATTTAAAAGCGTATTGACTATTATGTGTATACGATTCCATGGATATTAGAAATGGTTTTATTTTACAAAGCATTATTTCATTGTTTTTCATTGTATGTTACAGGGTGGCACGGCTGGAGGTGGCAGGCAAAGGTCCAGTACTGGCCCGACTGTGTGGAGGAGACGCGGTACCGGATATCGTCAGTTCTGGTCCCAGGATGTTAGTAGAATTTTCCACCTCACCGTTTGACAGTCCATTTCACCCCGCACCTCTCAGCTACCTGCCTGGATTTGAGCTCGATATTGAGGTAACATTTATTTATTATTATTTGCTGTGTATGTTCGTTGCAAAAATATATCTTTATATAATATATTTAATAATCTTAAAAAAAAAGAGTTAACAGTTGACTTGAGTTTTATATTAATTGTAATAAATATAATGATTTTTTTTTTTGTATTCAATATTTTTTTAATAAAAGAATAATAATGGGAGTTCCTCATCACATCACGGAATGACAGAAAAAATAATTAATTTTTCCGAGGTTATAATCCATACAGGAAATCTCTTTTATAGAATGTACATGTTCTTTTGTAAATAAAAAGCAATTTCCTGTGTATCAAAATTAATTTTTTAATAAGGTTCTGACTGATGATGCTTTTGCTATTGACGAGAGAGAGAGAAAGAGAGAGAAAGTTTCGGACTGGGAGTTTTTTGATGTGATGAATAGGCTCATCACAAAGACAGGGGCACCAAGTTTTTCATAGTGTGTGTATATATAAATATATATATATATATATATATATATATATATATATATATATATATATATATATATATATATATATATATATATATAAATATCACTGCAGAAAGAGAGGTGCTTTTACTAATTGCTTTGCCGTCACTCCTCTACAAATTCAAGCTTTTAATCCTTTTGCTTTGATGACAAACAGCATTTTTTGCCTACATTTTATATATGCTTCTCTTTAAATTTAAATACGATTCAAAGTAATGTAAAAGCAAAACATTACTCTCTCTCTCACTCTCTTCCTTTGATATTATTATAATATTTACTTTTTTATTGTAATAATTTTATTTTGTACTTTAATATTGCCGTTAAATATAATACAATATTCTTTTTTAATAATATAATTTTTTTTGGAAAGAATTTTTAAACGTATGTGGTTCTTAGGGGGAAAAAGGCAATTTTTTATTACATAAAACTAAGTATGTGTTATGAAGTTAATGGAATGTGACTTTTTTATAACAAAAAAATGTAATACTATATTATATATATTAATATATATATATATATATAATATATATATATATATATATATATATATAATATAGTATTATAGACAAAATAAATGTGCACACATAAGAGTCATTAAAAGTATAAAGTTTTAACATAATATAATACTTGCTTCATGCAATGTAATAAATTCCAATATTTATAAGTTGTAACTTTTTTTTTTTTGCAAACTCGAATATGAAAATATACCAGTAAATAAACTATATATTCAACGTGAAAACTTAAAAATAAAATAAAACTACGTTTAGTTCCAATTTACAATTTTACACTAATATAACCAATTTTTATCCAATACAAAAAGAATATGGCTTGAAATAATATATATGTTTGTACATATATTTATAATGCCTTGGTTGCCTTGGTTGGATTTTGTATAAATTGTGTGTTTAAAAAAAAATTATATATATATATATATGTATATATATATATATATATATATATATTATTTCGTTTTTTTTTCTGTTTTGAAATATATTTCTAAAAACACTATGCACTACTTCATAATAATATTTTCAAATTTAGAAAAATGAAAATAAAATACGAGTTGGTTGATTTATTTTGACAGAACATCAGTGAAGAAATTTAGATTAAGTTTGACGTGAGTTATGTAAACTTTTTCTTTCTTTCGTCTTCTTTGTACAATAAAGAAGAAACGTAAGATATGAAGTAGACGATGAATTATTACACTGAAAAAAATTGCTTTGCTTTTGACAAAGTATGAAATGTTTTAATATTCATCTTAATTTTAAAGAGGTATAAAGAAAATTATTTTTATATTATTTTATAAGAGAATTTCAGACATTAAAAATAGTGCAAAAACAACCGTGCAAACGTATTAATGCTTCGCAATGCTGTAACTTTTGTCTCGTCATTCTTTGAGATTTTTAACGATTGGTGATAAATTTCTATAATTTTGCATTAAAACTAAATTAACTGCCATAAAAAAAATAATAATGAAGTTTATATACGTCGCTAATAAAATCCTCTTTATTCTTACCTAATAATATATTTGACAAAAGAAAAAAACTTAAAATATATTGTTTTTGTTTTCTCTGTGTAGTATGAAGTAGCTACTATTACGAAATGTTACTATTGATTTTCTTAAAAGCAATCAGTCTTTTCTTTTTATTGTTTTAGGTGAAACTGGTTGCTTCTACTCCTCCTCGACCTTATACACAGCAAGGTCGATGTGTGTTCACCGTTTCCAGTTTTGAGTCTCGTCAAGGTCAACTTGGACCTCCGCAACATTCACTTCCCGCAAATACCACATGTACATATGAGTTCGCCGGGAGACCCACTGAAAGAGTTTGGCTTGCATTTATGAAATATCATGTAGCTGAGAGAGCTGGAGCTAAACCGGGTACAGGACTAGGTGGTGTGAGAGGTCCAGCCCCAGGGTCCGATATTACCTCGGGATCAGAGGATTCAAGTGGAGGTCAACCCCCTGAGCTAGAAGAAGAAGATGACGATTGCGCAGCTAGATTACGCATATGGGATGGCAGGCCTCCACTTTTACCCCATCTCCAGGTCAGTTAGATACATAACTTAATTTTAATGTCTTTCATAATAGTATCGTCTAAGTTTATAACTCGTATTAATAATAATGAATACTTGATGCCTTAAACTATTTCAAAACTAGTTTATGGTTTAGATGGATATAACAGTTTTAATGTAATATGAGTTTCAATTTATTATTAGAATACATTATTATAAACCTCTTCTTTATTTTACGTCTATACAAAATTAGGTACTTACTCAAAAAATTTAAAATCTGCGAAATAAAATATTTATGAACTAAACATGCTAAAAACAATATCAAATGTAACGTTGCTTAATTATTTTTAATCATTTCAACTCTTGTTCACTTTTTTAAGTATCCTACAGTTAAAACAATTATATTTTTTATTAAATTTTCTTCAAAATGTTTTTCTAATATGCATATTAAAAAAATACATAATTAAATAAAATAAAACCCCTTCTTTTACGATTTTTGTATTTTTTTTAGAATAGAATCAAATCAAGTAGTTTGATTACTAAAAAATTTTCAATTTAAAATTTTATTTAAACTAAAAAAAAACTCTTAAATTGTAGAATATACAAGTTTGTTAAAAAAATAATTTTATGATTAAATCTCAAATATCTTACGGCAATTTTCTTTTTGATAAGATTTAATATTAAATTTTGCTTTATATATATATTGTACAGCACAGTACATAAGTATACTATATATTGTAAAATCCTTATTGTATGAGCTTATATATTTATTTTATACGCTATATATGTATACTCTAAATGTATAGTGTATACATTGTATAATATAAATTTATAATAGTTACTATAATATACTTTATATTATATTCTATCCAAAATTACATTACCTCAGAATAATTGCTTTATATGATCAATATTTTCACATACATTGTTATTATTATGATGTATATAGTATGGTTTTATTATTATTATTATTATTTTTTGATAATAGCTTATTATGTTTTATGTCTGACAGGATAATTCATCACGTTTGCTTGGTGAATTTTGTCGTGACGAATCTCCAAGGCTTTGTGACCATAGTTTACTAAGTAATAGTACAAGATTTCCAAGGCCTTGCGCACCAGGTGAAAGTTATTTATCATCAGGTCCAACATTTACTTTGGAACATCATTTAAGATATGGAACAGCATTACATCCGGTTAGTTTTGTTCTACGATACGAATTTGTTGATGTTTCTCAAAACGGTGTTCCAGCTCCTAGAACAACACAACAATATAATATTCCAACACCAACACCTTCTATTTGGGATTGTAATCGTGAATTTCGTAATACAGGAAATCCAATGAGTGGTGATTTAGATTCTGGAAGTTTTCGTTCACCACGTGCTGTATTCTTCTATGGTAGAGGTGGAAATTCAAATTTAACATGTTTATACAGATTCAAAGTATTAAGAGAACGACAACAAAGTGTTAAATTAATGATCAAACGTGCTAAATTTGGAGATAGAAAATGTGTTACAAAAGTTGATCTTGATACTGGAAGAAAAAGATGTGAAATACGAAGTAAAAATTCAAATCCGATTGCACAATTAAGATTATTTGAATTACCATGGGAAGATGTAATTATTGATAGAGATTGTATTTGCGATGAAGTTACTAATTCAAAATTTATCAGTATAACATCAGCTCCAGGTGCTTCTTTAATTGTTAATTTTACAGTAATGTCAATGAATGTAACTCAAGATTTTTCAGATTTTTATTTTGAAGGCGATTATAGTTTTGTTATGCCTGATAAAAATTCATTCTCTTTGGCAAATTCAATTAATGGTCCATGTCCAAGAACATCAGTATTAGATCCTGAAGGTCAAAGATTACGAGGATCAAGTGGTGATTTAACATTGAGAAGCCCATCAATTGAAATACATGCATCTGTACCAACATCATTGGCATTAAATGGTGGATATGAAGATGAATGTCAAAACTATCCATGGTTAATTGAACTTGAAGATCCATATAACTTTCTTTACGTTGAAGTTCGTGGATCTGAAATAATGGGTGGTAGAGGTGGGGATGAATGTCGTACTAGAAATCGTATTGTTATTCATAGTGCACGTTCTCTCTCACCACCTACAATCATCTGCCCTGATGAGACAGGAGTATCAACTGTTGCAATTTTCTCACCAGGATGGAAACAAGCTTTATCTGGAAATTCACAAGCACCTCCTGGTGATCATGATCGAAGTCTCGTAATAGAATTTCTAGAGAGAGAACCAGGAGGACCTTATGCTCTAAGTTGGTTAGAAGTATCACGACGGCCTGTTATAACAAACCCTTCAACTCACGGAGGAAAAGTACGCGGAGAAGCATTATCAGCTGGTTTATTAAGTAGACCAGAACCATTACCTGATTGTCCATATAAATGTCCAGAATTAAATGCATGTATAGCCCCAGAATTATGGTGTGATGGTACAAATCATTGTCCATCTGGTTTTGATGAATTAGAAATAAACTGTGACGTACAGAATACTAGTGCTATTTTAGATTTATTTGGTGGTTCTTTAATTGTTGTATATTTAGCTGCTGGAGCAGCAGTGTTAGTGGTGTCAGTGTTACTAATTATAGCAGCTGCTGTAGCTGCTATCAGGCTACGTAAACGTTCAGCTAGTGGTGTTACATGGCGTAGGGGTCAAAATGGTATGGTTAGTACTGCACCAGGACTAGGACCCCCAATTGAAGCCCATAAAAATGGTAATGCAAGATCGCGAGTTGAAAATCTTTACGGAAAAGACAGCCTGTGTTGACAACAGGCACAAATTTCAATTGAAACTACTGTGTAATTTTTATTTTATTATTATTATTATCATTTGAATACATAAACAATATAATATATAGATTAATAGTGAGCAATTTTTTTAATAATGTAAATAAATTATTCAATTTTTCTTATTATATGTAGGTCTATATGATTAATATTAAAATATTATCAATATTTAAACGGCAGAAATGTAATATAATAAATGTTTGTAAAGACTGTGTTATGTATTATATAAATTTAAAATGCACGATGTATTTTGCGATAAAAAATATTTAAAATTCATAAGCAGTTTTTTTTTTTTTTTTTTCAAATGGTAAAAAAGTATAATTTATTTTACGTTATTTCATTATTTTAAACAAACCGGTTATAAATGTTTTACTTTATATTTATTTAGTTGGAATAATAATTTTAATAAAATATTAAATTTATTTAAAAAAAAGTTTTTTATCAGATAATTTAAATTAATTATTTTTCAAACAAGTTTTCACTTAAAAAAAAACGAAAATATTTAATTAAGTAAAACAGTTTTGACTCGCAAAAAAAGAAACGTAATTTATAAAAAAAAATTTTTTTTTAACCTTTTAGAGTTTTTCTTACGTTTTTCCCATTGAAGCTTCTAATATAGTTTTAAATATTTATGTTTATCTCTTAAGTGTGAGAATTATTAGAATTTTGTTTTCCTTTTTTTTTTTATTATTATTATTTTTTTTTTTTACGAAAGAAAAGATACTTTGAAAATAATTTTTAGATCATATCATAGTATACAGAAAAAAGTAACAAAATTTATCAAAGGTAAGTTTTTAATCGTATACCTGGTATAGTTCATGTTTTATTAGAATTATTATTCGTTTCATATAAAACAAGATATATATATATATATATATATGATCTTTAAAAATCAATATAACCTCCTCCCTTTTTATTCGTAAATGCTTTAACTGTAATTTATAATCCAAACCTTCATGCTATATATCATGTTCTGGGTAGTTCCACTGTAGAAAAATTTAAATTGAGTAAACTTAAGTAAGACTTTTGCTTGGAGCCATAATATATTGTTGAAAACACAATGAAATGGTGTGGTCACGTGATAGCTTTATTCCATCAACAATGTAAACAAAAGTACATGAGCAAACCGGTGAGTATAACAGAATGTATGTACCATATTATTATTATTATTTTCTCTTCTCTATATCCACTCAGTTGCCATAGTAACCAAACTTTAAACCACATCTACTTTATATAATATTATATTAAAACCAAACATATTATAATACAGAACACTATAAATATATAATATTTTCATAAAATAAAATAATATATGGTTTTTGCAAATATTTCATAAATTGCATTTTATTACATGATACAAGTACAATACATGCATTGAAATTTAATAGTTTAATGTTTTTTAGTTATTGAAATTTCCAATAAGCTGCTTCAGCAACTTTTTATTATTTTTTTTTATAATTTTTTTTAATATTTAAAGAGAATATTATTTTTAATAAAATGATTTTCATTGCAACTTTTTTTTATTATAAAACTACGAAGTTTTAGTTCAATACACTTAACATATTTTTCCCCAACTATTTTAATATTTCCGCTTAATTTTAAACATTTTATTCTTCCGAGAAAAACATTCGTAAATTTTAAAAGATCTAGAATGCAATTTTAGTGAAATTATTGTAATCATAGTTCTGATTGCATTACTGGCAGAATCTAATTACTGGAATACGTGTATTGAAAACTTCAAAAAAAAATTAAAAACGTAAATGAATAAAGTTACATTAATTAGAAATTAAAGTTTGGATATCCAGGTTTTGGGATCGGATTTGTTTGTGGTATCAAAATTGCTCTTGATTTAATATTTCTCAAAGTGCCATTTTTGTGAATTAACGTCTTTTTTTAAATGTCACATTATACTGCCATTCAATGAGCCAGGACACTAATTATAAAATTTCAGTTTGTCTGAGATGGAAACTCAAAATGAAAAGCAGCAAAATGGAAACTCGGGGTTAAAATAAGAAGTCACACAGCAATTTGCATTGAAGTAGAGCTCATAATTTATAAGTATACTAATTTGAAATTAATCTTCGGTTTTGTGAGAATTTGTTATTACAAAATGTGTTTCAATTTTTTTTATATAATTAAAATTCGTTCCAAGTTCTTATTATATTTTTATGGTTTTATATTTTATAATTAATAACTTTTACATCAACAAGTAAAATTAAAAAAAAATTTAAAAAAAAAGTAAATTCTAATTTTATGGATCATTCTTGAGACCATTGGCATCCAAAAATGCTTTTATTTTTTCTACTCAAGGGTGTGTTGAAATTTAAGAAATGTTCTTTTTTTTTTTAAATAATAATCAATGAAATTTTCAAGTTAAAACCTTTTTGACAGAACCCTTTCAAATAATTAAAAACCCTTTTTCTCTCTGTTTAATGTTTACTTTAAAACTTTATGATACAAAATTGAAAGTAAAGTTGTTGATATTAGCAACATGATGGAATGAATAAGGATTAAAACCAAAAATGCTTAATCAAACATTTTCTCAAAGAAAATACCACAATTTGATTATTAGAGAATAAATTTCAAATAAATTTTAATATTAAAACAAATATTAAATTGTATTATATCATCATCATCATTATCAAACAAAAATAAAGTTTTACACAAATATTTTAGCGTTATACACACTGTTTTCAACTGGAAAATATATTAAATTCTGTGGTATTAAACTTTTCTAACCAAGTTTCTTCTCTACGTATTTCTAACATACTAGCCGTGTGTATACTATAAAGTAACATGAGATAAAGAGAGGAAAAGGTTCTCTTTTTAGTTCTTTGAACTTTTCAGGAAAAGAAATGGAATATTAAAAACGATGGAAGCCAATTCACGGATTCAATATTGTCTTTACGCATGAAAGGAATTTTTACATTAAAAAAATTATTTTTGATTTAAATAATTTGATTTTACTGTTACAATTTAATACTTTTAATATTATTCTGTTTATGATTTCATAAGTATTTATTTTTAAGTCAATAAGATCAATTTTTTTACTCGTAATGTCGTCAGAAAGAAAATTGAACCTAAAAGAATATTCGCAAGCTTGTAAGTAACAAAATAAAGTAAGCGTACTGCACATAATTCTGTTTCCTACTCTCCCCATTGAAAAAGTTGTCCTGTAACATTTAAAAAAAATCTAGATTTTGAAAATTATGATTTAATTTTTATACACCTTCAAAAATTTCCTATGATAATATTTAATTATTTGAATCAATATAAAGGTAACAACTGAATTGTTATTTTACACTTTTAAAAAAAACTAATTCCGTTTTAAAAACTGTTATTTTTTATTTTCTATATTTCCTAAAACTTTTTCAGAATAATATATAAAAAACGTTAAATGTAAAATATGGGATATTATTATCTTTTATATCCCCGCCCCACTCATGCGCATTAGTTATTTATATTCATAAGCTTGCATTTCTTTCTCAATGGTCATTTAAACGTAATAATTGATCTTACAGCTTCCCGGTCAACGACAAAGTAATAATTTTCATTGTATGAACTATCACAGGATACAGTGTACTTACTGTTAAATTATACGATATGTCATTTGCAAAACTGAATTATACATACAATTTACTATATCATTAATAATTTATTCTGCACTAATTAATAATCGTATTTTTTAATTAATCAATTATTCATGTAATTTTCTTCGCATCAATTTAACATATAGTTGTTCTAATTAATTTACATTGAATAATAAATTTAATGAAGCTCTGTTATGAAATATATTATTTTAACTTCATCTTTAATACTGTACATTCATGTATTGTAGTAAAATATATTACGATGAATGTAACATATGTTATGGTAGGGATAGGGTTAGTATAATTTTTTCCTTTTTTTTTTTTTTTTTTTTTTTTTTATTACTTGAAATGTTAAAGTTGAAAATTTGGAACTATATTATATATATATTATTCTAACACGTAGGATTGAAAAATAATAACCATTTCTTTAAGTTTATAAGTTGTGGTAAAATATTATTTAAAATAAATACTCTTTTTCTTATTACCCTTACATAACGAAAAAAGTTTTTGTTGTACAA
This sequence comes from Ecdyonurus torrentis, assembly GCA_949318235.1. NCBI lineage: Eukaryota > Metazoa > Arthropoda > Insecta > Ephemeroptera > Heptageniidae > Ecdyonurus > Ecdyonurus torrentis. The sequence goes on along the minus strand of OX439128.1, from coordinate 23,399,873 downwards.
ATTTTCCTGGTCTGTTGTACTTCTGTTTACATTTTCAAATTATATTTTCTACAATATACATAACTCTTTTGACTTTTTTTTTTCCTAATTAATGAACAGTCTGGTCTCCTGACGTTGCTTACAAAAGATGAACCACTGGAGAAATCAGTCCACGCTCACTCTGCATCATTTCAATGTGATTATTTTTACATTTTTCCATTTCTACCAGTTATGAAAATTTTTCAATTACTTGCTTCACTATACAATACGTTGAAAATAAAAATATGAAAAAAAAAAAATGTTATAATATAAGAGATATAATTTTAAAATTATAATTCTGGCTCAAATAAAAATTTACACAATACTGTGTTAATTATATTATTCATTTGTGCAAAAGTGTTGGTAGGATAAAATTATTTGCTTCTATCTAACTTGCTCCGTTTTTTTAATCTTCTGTACACCTAGAACATGGATTAGGATAGATTATAATTTAAAATAATATTAATAATATTTTATTATATACCAAAATTAAGAATTATTTTTAGATTTTAAAACAAGTCTCCCAAAGTTACCAAAAATAACTTAGACTGTTTCATATTGTTTTCATTAAAAAAGAAATCTATGTATTTTTTTTTTAATTAAGAATTCATATATGAGTAAAATTATGAAAATAAAACCCTTAAAAAAAAAAAAGCTTCGCGTGTAATATTGTATTCAATTTTATTGTAAATATAGTTACAGGGAATTGCCTACAAATTTATTAATAATTACTTTTGAACATTTCATTAACATCAATTTAAACCCGGAAAATTATTACAATATTTTCCTCATTTATTTAACTTGACAGCAAAAATTGTTCCCGCAAATTTTAATTTTAAAAACCAATTTTGTTATCTTAATTATAAACATTTCATTTACTTATTATGTTGAAAATTGAAAAGTTTCGTGTTTCTTGGAAGTGCGTTTTAAATTTGTATAAACCCTGTGTTGGCAATTTTATAGGGAAAAAATATGTAAAAATAAAACTCTTAATGTCCTTTGACTTTGTGATAAACGGATTTACTTTCACATTTGTTAAAAAAAATTCAAAAAAAATTCAAAAATATTTGTCCGTGTTACGTTAAAGATTTTTTTTGTATATATTTATGTTATAAGTACTTTTTTTTTTTAGATAATATGTGAATTATTCCTCTTCGTGACTCTTGGTGTTATTTTCATTCTATCAAGGGATTTTTTTCCTTCTCCTGAAAAACTGTACTTCCATTTCTACAATGTATGAGCTTGCAAATATTCCAAACTTGAAGCAATGAAATTACGATAATGAACAAATTAAAGAAATTATAATAATTAATTTTAAATTTGTTAAGTTATATTCAATCTGAAAGTAGAAATAACTGTATCATAAAATTTATGCCATATATATTATTTTATTTATTTCTACTTCAATAAACATTGACTTATAGATTATATTGAACTTATTCTACAAGAACCTACTCAAAATATCTGATAGAAATAAAAAAATAGCAGAAATAATAATAAATTGAATATCAACTACATTTATTGAAAAAATATATTTTAAATCAACTCTAAGATTGATAAATATGTTTACGAATATTTGCAATTCATATATTGATATAGAAAGATTATTATATGAAAAGAATATAAGATATAATAAATATATATATATATACATAAAAACGAGCCCTACAGAGTTTTGCAAGAGTGAGTGTATGTGTTGCTATATTAAACTTTTTAAAATAACAGAAAAAAAAGTGAATGATTGCGTGTTCGTACCAGCAGTAGAATTGCTCAAATATGACTGAACTTGTATGAAATATTGTCAACATTTCCAATGAAAATATATTAACGAAAAAAATTCTTACATTTTTAGATAGAACGGTAAAACAAAAAAAAAAAAAAAAAACTATAAAATATTATAAACATACAGTACATGTACTCGATTTATGGGGGGGGAAAAGCAGAAAAATAAATAAAATAAACATGCATTTTTTATAATAATGAATAATAATGTATCACAAAAATACATTAAATATAATTAAAAAAAATTATATATATAAATATCTTTAAAGAAATTGTTTTAAAAAATATTAATTGTTTATTGTATAAATATAATAATACTGTTGTAATAATTTGATGTATAAATGTATAAAAAAAATATTACACACAGCAATCTGTATATTAGTAATGTGTGTAAATTAAAAGTTTTTAAAATGTTTGTATAATATAGTGAAAAAAAAATCAATAAAAATATAATAAAACATAAAATTTCCCTTGTAGGATATTTATTTAAAAAAAAAATGTGATTATTAAATAGTGAAAGAAAAATACTGATGAGACGACCTCTTTTAGAAACTTTAAAATTTCATTCCATTTTAGTATATTATTATAATTAAAGGTTATTTTACATGGTGGCTTGATTTTTACGATTGCTATAATACGATTTAAAAAAAAACATCTTGGTTATTTATTTTAATTAAGTGAAATGGAATCGTTAAAAATCACACCAATACTTTGATTTATGTCTTTGTACTATAGTTGATCCAAAATTATTATTTAATAAATCTGTCTAACAATAATAAAAATAATAATAATAAAAAAATATGTAATTTAGTATGAAATGTTTGGATGTTGTTAAATGATTGACAGTTTTGTATTTTATGTAAATATAATATAAGAGGAGGATAGGTGGTGGTGGTGGGGAAGTGTGAGAAGGAAGGGAGGGGATCATTGTTGTGGTTGTGAAACAGAAGAATTATTACTGGGGGTAAAAAAATGGCTCACAAACCACAAAGGCTGATTTGCGTATGAATGTGTAAGTGAAACTGTACAACAATTATGTGTCAATAAATAATTTTATAGAAATTTTGTTGATTATTTCACTCATTTTACACCTCTGTTTTGCCCTTCTATTATTATATCGTTTTATTTATTATTATTATTTTTTTTTTTTTTTAGATTTTTATTTTCAAATAAGATTAATAAATGAGTAGAATAAAACCATATAACATTTTCATAATTAACAAAATATCCATATTTATAGCACCTAATATTTATGCTTTTTGTAACTAAAATTCAACCAAAAATATATGAAAAAGAAAAGTGCTCTTTGCTGTGCAAATTTAAAATATCATAATGATTAGTCTGTTATAAATCAGTTAATTATTCAATTACAAAATATTTACAATTAAATAAAAAATAATAATAACATGGCATAAAGATATTGGGTTATTCATTATTATTTGTATATTTTTTTTATCATCTTTTTAACTGACGACGAAAGAAAATTTATTATCCTCTATTAGTGTTTGTTATTGCCTTACGATTAAAAAATATATCAAACACTTTTTTAATAAATATCGTGGTTAAATAAATAAAGTAGTTATTAATATTTGGAATATTAAAAAAAGTTATTTGAAATACATAAAATTTTAATTTACTGGCCAAAAATAACACTTTTTTCATTGCTATAATATATCTGTTGATTTTAAGCAGCATTACATAGCTGATAAAATTATTTGTTTATTTATTATTTTACTGAAAATATGTAAACATTTGACAATCATATAACATCAAACTTTGCATATTGAATAAATAGCGTTATTTAAAGATACTGAATAACAACAAGAAGCCAACTTTGATCAACCCATGTTTTTCATCATCTTTTGCAAGCGAGCTACAAGAGGAGATTCTGAGTCTTTGTTGTTTCCGCAGGTGAAAACAGATCACATTTCAAGAAGATCAAAGAAATAAAATTAATTCAATTTATTATTAATAAAATATTAAATAACATTTAATATGCATCAAATTGCAATGATAATACATCAAAGGCAACATAAAGGACTTTTATAAACCAAGCGGATATTACGTAACGTTAATTTGCTATCTAATATTAAACGTATATGATACAGGATTCAAAAATATAAATTCCATGGCTTTCCAACTGTGAAAGGCAATTAGCTTGTATATCTGTTAACAGAATTGTACCCGATGCAATGTGGATACACATATTACAAAATTCTAACCTTATTTGCACAAAAATTAAACTTATTACAAAATATATTTGAAAATTACACAAAATACAAAGTGCGTAAAAAGAATTCAGAAGTAATACAATTCAAGACAATTTTTTTTATATTAACGTCTTGATTGTTTTACTAGTCATTAAAAATGTCAATACACAATTTAGCATAGCATAGCATAGCATAGCATAGCATAGCATAGCATAGCATAGCATAGCATAGCATAGCATAGCATAGCATAGCATAGCATAGCATAGCATAGCATAGCATAGCATAGCATAGCATAGCATAGCATAGCATAGCATAGCATAGCATAGCATAGCATAGCATAGCATAGCATAGCATAGCATAGCATAGCATAGCATAGCATAGCATAGCATAGCATAGCATAGCATAGCATAGCATAGCATATAGCATAGCATAGCATAGCATAGCATAGCATAGCATAGCATAGCATAGCATAGCATAGCATAGCATAGCATAGCATAGCATAGCATAGCATAGCATAGCATAGCATAGCATAGCATAGCATAGCAAAATATTAATTGAAGTTCATCTGTTGAAATTAAATTTAGTCTAAATTTATAAATCATTAGTAAATAAGTGTTTAAAAATAAGAATTTAGTTTATTATTATTATTTTTTTTTTGCTTTAAAAAGCGAGAAACATTTTAGGGCACAGGAAATTTTTTTTACGAGTATAATATTTTTTATCGCATATTGCTCTATGTGATGTGTATAATATACGTTACGTATACATTCAGTATAATATGCAGTGTGTATAGTACAGGGGTAGTTTGCTAATTTACAATATTAAACGCAATATCTCACATTATAGTTCTCTGTTTTCTTTATATGCGTAAATTTTTAAATTGATACGAATTTACAACTTTGAATTAAAAAAAAAAATTATAATTATAAAACGTCCCGGTTGAGTCGAGTTTCTTTTCAATGTCAGTTTACTGTTTATATAACACGGTGTAACATGAAAGTCAAAACCTGTCATTAAAACTTCCCGTGTAAAATAGGCGCTAAATGACATACTCTCAAAACGTAGTTTTCTTAAATATTCTGTATTTCCCGTCAAAGTTCTACTTTTCCAATTATTTACGAAATGTATAAGCATTTCAATGTACCACACTATTTATCTCACCATTAATTAAAACTGTAATAATTTTAATTTAAAAAATTGAACGTAAAAAACTATTAAAAATAATACACTCATTTAAGTTTAATTTGATACAATTTTTTAAACTTTTTTATGCTCCATGATATGTTTAAAAAAAGTCCTCTTTAACATCCTCATTATTTTTTCTAATTGTAGAGAATTTTATATTTGCACACACATACTGCCATAAAGTTTACCGAGGCATGCATCTCTACGTTTCGCGCAATTTATTTCATGCTAAAAAATGTCAGGAAAATCTCATTTTATCAACATTTCCTACATCCCTACATGGAAAAAAAATTGAACCGTTAATTTAATAAGCTTATAAAATCTATTTTATTTAATAATAAGTACCCTTTTTGCTATATTCTCACATTTTTATATAAATTTCTAAATTGATTATTTCATTGAAATTAATTTTAAAAATATAGTAATAAAAATATAATATAATAAGTAACAGTTTTATCAATGAGGTTTATAGGGTTTATCAGTATGACGTCATATTTAATGCGCTGAAGTAATGAATAGCATTGCTCAGCATAAGATAAACTTCTTCTTCTTCTTCTTCTTCTTCTTCTTCTTCTTCTTCTTCTTCTTTTTTTTTTTTTTTTTTTTTGCTTATTTTCTTTTGAAAGTCAGTTAATTTTTTGTTATTATTATTTTTTCACATACTTAAGATACTAATTCAACCTATTAACAGCATCAATGTTCTCAAAACGATTGCAAGTTATTATTTTTAAAGTGGCAAAATGATTAATTTTCCTATGTGATCCATGTTATTGAGTGATTCAACATGGCGTTGACTTTAAAGTGAATGCATAGACCTTATAGTCCATACCTAAAAGCTATACTCGACTCAAAAAACCTCAGTCGATTTAAATCGGGCATGCCGAAAGTATCGCCCATTGTCACATTTGAGAAGAAGAGGGGCGGCTGGGCGATACCATAAAAGGTCGAACGGCAGGTAACTCAGGTTTTTTGAGTCGAGTATATATAGGTGGGGAAAAAAATAATAACAGTGGTTAAAGGGGGGGGGGGTTACCAGGCCTGCATTTTCAATGACACGCTCTAAAAATATACGCTTTTATAATATACAGAATAATTGTAAGAACGTCATATTATATATTAATATAATGTTATGTTAATATACATGTGTTCACTCAAAAAGTTTTAAAAATAATACTGTTCAAAGTTCATGACCATGAGATGATGGATAAAAATTATTGCAAATTACTATCGAGTATTATCGGCTTACAATTTGAAAGTCCTGTAATTCAAACGAGCTGGTATGGCCGAGTGGTGAAGGCAGCTGACTCGCAACTCTGTACTGCTCACCGAGTATAGGTTCGAGCCACTGCTGGGTGCGTACGTGAAGTGTGAGAGCACAACACGTTGCACGATGCATGTTTACATGCATTCCATGACGACGCACAGTATTCGGGAGGTGCATGATTGATGTGATTGCACCGACCAGCCTGCCTATATGTTTCCACGGTTTCTCTAGGCTGTCATGGCGAATGCCGGGCTGTGTACTTAGGGCGTGGCCGGCCCGTGTGTGCTTTTCCATTAATTTGGAAAGTCCTTACCTGTCGATAAGACAATGTCTTGACTGGGACTGGGATTGGTGTATAGCACGATAACACAATATGGCAAGCAAAAAAAAAAAAAAAAAAAAAAAAAAAAAAAAAAAAAAAGCAAATATATTATTTTCCTACAATAGTATGGAATTGAGTATAGTTTACTATTACTAAATTATTTCAGTGAAACTTTGAGTTGGTTGCAGATTCACAAATCTCTGTTTATTGCTTCAGTCTGTAATTATTATCTAACCAATATATATAACTCATTAATTGATATATCAAAATATAATTCACCATTCTAATAGAAAAATGTAAAAAATAAGAAATGTATACATATTGATTTTGCATTTGCATCATTTTAACGTGCACTATTTGCTTGACAACCTATATTATTTTAGATTATTTTAAGTGATTGATTATATTACATTTCGAATTAGGTTTAAATTCAAGGTTTATACAAAGCAAACCTTGGTTTAAATTGGAAATAAACTCTATTTTTTTAATGCATGAATAAAATTCAACAGGCGACAGAAACTAACAAAAAATATCAACCACCTTCTCCATTAAAATAATTAATTCTTGCATGAAAAACCTTCTCCTACCAAACCTATTTAAATATTAATTTGTTTTCTTCTTTATTCTTAATTAAAAAAACAAGCACTTGATTAAAAAGCAGTTTAAGTAAACATTGGCAAGGTAATAATGAAAAAAGTTGTACACATTGATAAAATATGCGTATATTCATTAATAAAGTTTATCCGTTAGCCCATATTATATATAAGTTTAGTTTTTTTTTTTTTTTTTTTTTTTTTGCTCTCTCTATTTATTATAATATTTAAAGCAAAGCAATGTATAGGGAGATAGCCAAAGGCACTTTGGCTTGAGTTCTCAATAAATTAGTTTTAGCCTTGGTGTGTACTATACACTATGCATATATATATATATATATATATATATATATATATATATATATATATATATATATATATATATATATATATATATACATATATACACATATAATATAGTGTAGAAGTGATCAGTAGCAGCTATAAGGGCAGTCAGTGTTTTCTCTCTCTCTCTCTCTCTCTCTCTCTCTCTCTCTCTCTCTCTCTCTCTCTTTCTCTCTCTCTCTCGTGTGTTTGCTCGCTCTCACTCTCTCAGTTTCAGCCTGCCTGCCTGGCTGAACGCCCAGTCACTATCTAGCCTGCTTGCACTCACTTTCCCCAGGTGTATTCAACCTGCCTATACCCCCACTCCCCCTAACACCCAACCCCCCTTACACAGGTCACGCATTGGATGTGACACCGACGCCGGGACTAATTAACAAACGCGAATTTTAAAACATTTTATCCGTCCATTCTCTCTCTCTCTCTCTGTCCTGTGTCCCCCACAAAAACACATTATTTTAAACTTTATCATCATTTTTAAATAATGCAAAGGTTTTTCAATAATAAATAGAGTAAATTTTAAATTAAATTATTGAAAAAAAAAGAGTATTTTATTTTTTAATATGGTATTATTGTTACAAATTATGTGGGGAAAAACGTCATGCTGTAATTAAAAATAAAAAAGGCAACTGAATCTAAACAGAATAATATCTGTTGAATGTTCATAACAATTACTGAAAAATTATTTTATATTTTTGCATTTATAATATTGATGTCACGTACGGTACCGCAGGAAAACCAATTCCATATTATATAATGTTGTTCAGTTACATGAAAACGAATGTATGTTATTAAAAGAGACACATAAAAAGAAGAAAAAACTTTTTTTGGACTCGTCATAATTTAGAAGTATAATAAATAATATTAATCAAATCAGAAGTATAATAATAAATAAATAAAACAGTTTAATTTGTTTCTGATTAGATGAAAAATAAATTGTATTAATGAAACGACTTTTTAATGAATGAAGTAATACTGTAGGCTGCATTATCATGAATTGTCTCTCTCTTTCTCTCGTTTCACCCATTTCAAAAACTGGAAGCTGAAAGGTTAATTAAAAAAGTAAACCAAATTTTGCAGGAAGTTATATATAACAATATTAACAATATTATATTGAATAATTTGCTTAAACCTCCTCCCTGTTTCCGCTGTTGTTTTCTGTTCTCATTAGTAATGACATTATATAGCTAGTGTAACCTGGAGGCGTCAGATTTAATTATTTATATGTTAATGCATTACATACTATTATTCACACACATATATAATAGGCCCACGTTTATTTTATTCAATTTATTAAGCATGTAATTCTATGAAAACAATTTACTTTACGGTATGCGATATGCAAATCTTCGTCATTACTTAAAAGTGATTTAAATAAATTTATTTTATATTATATTATATAACTAACTTACCTGAGAATTTATATAAAATGAAAATGTAATGTTAATTTATATTAATGATCTTTTGTTTAAAAAATCAACAGTATAAATATGTGTTTCTAGATATTTTTAATACATCAAATACACACATCATATAAATCATATGAACAGTATTATATACAAATTACATGTCTAAGGCATTTTTTTAAAACTTATTTATTTATGAAAAGTAACATCAGTGTGCAGTACGACGAAATGTGAGAATTAGTTTGTTTACGGACAAAAATAAATAAGTAACAATTATGCTTGATCATTTTCAGTACAATTTTTTCACAACAGCATAATCAATGCTATACTACATAACAAATGTTACAATATCATAAATATTATGTTGTAAAGCATAATTATTCGTGTTGCTCTAATTTAGAATCATTTATCCTATAATAGAATACGTTATTTATTCTTTCTGTGTTCGGAAGAAATGTTTTTCAGTCACTTCAATTAACTATGAAATTATATTATTATACACTTATTGGTATAATTGCAAAAACATTAAAAAAAATAATAGCCGTTAATAAAAATTATGAATAAATATATGACTTTTAGAGATTAAGTAAGAAGATTTTCATGGTATGTAATGTTGTTTTGACTGTCTGTTGGTTTGTAACACAGATTTTATGACATCCCCGCGAGGAAGTTGTTATAATAATGAAGTGAAGTGGGCTGTAAGTTATGGAATATTATCCTCTAGTGTATGCAACTGTGCAATCGCTGACTCACTACCTAGAACAGTACGTCATTACCTCGTCGAGAAGTAACACACATAACTAACCACAACCAGGGGGAGTAACGGTGGTTAACCATGGCTCACCTGTCAATCATTTCACTTCTACTCAAGAAAATTTCTACATAGATTGATAAAGCTTCCAAAATAGTGACAAACTTATAGTAAGAGATATTAATTATGTGTAAAATACTGATGCTTTAGGTTTAAAATTATTTAATGATCTTCCCCTTGGTATAAAAAATGAAAATAGGTTACATATATTTAATATCAATTGTATTGAGTACTTAAAAATCAGGTATCCATACAAGTCAATGAACAGCACTTAAATTTAAATTAGTATGAATGTTTCAACATAATATAAATTTTAAATAGTACTATAAATTTATTTAATAATATATTAAAAATTAAATATAACAAAATATGACTCTTTCTGTGGGCAAATGTAATATATTATTAATTGATATATATTTATTATTAAAAATTAAACTTAAAACAGAAATACTGAAGGTGCTAAAAAAAAAATGTAATATTGATGTATTTGAATTAGTGAAAACTAAATAAACATCTTTATTTATTCTATTTATTATTACTAAAAGAAATTAAACATCAAAATAAACGGAGGATGTCTTTATTTAAAACTTAAACATTAAATATTTGCTTGCTAATTTTATGCCGATAATCAAGCAAAATATAAACACGAGCAATCAGCGCATTTTTTTAAAACTAATTGTATTGTATTGATTGATTGTGAACGTGACATGAAACTCGTTTCAAACGTGAATTAAAAAAGACTTTTATTTTATAAAACAAACATGGTTCAATAGATTGAGGTTCGTGCGAAAATACTGTCAAATTGAAATACAGTGGAAATAGAACTTTCCAATTCTATCTTCTCTGTTTAGTTAATTAATTAATTTAATGTTGAAATATTCACCTGAGCTTATATAGATTTAAGTCGTCATTGTAATTTTAAATCCGTTAATATGTATATTTTGAGTTTAATTTATCATATATAGTAACATTGAAGGAAGAAACATGATTATAGTTTCAACGTTTTTAAATATTCCATTTTTTTTTTTTTTTTTTTTTTTTTTACTGAAACTGAAGCAGAACATAACTATAACTTTAAGTAATGATTGCGAAGTGAAGTAAAGATACTATTTTTTATAATGTTATTTTCTTTATCTTGGTCTTGGAAATGTTTAATTTGCTAATGGCTTTCATTCTTATTAAATATTGTATAATAAATTGATGCAAATAATTTATTGCATCATTCTTAATTAAAATTTAAAGAAATTCAATAAATATCAGGAAAAAAATATGGAGCACGATTACAGGCATAGAAAACATGACACAACATGTTCTTTTTAATGATTAAACACAAAATGGGATCTACAAAACTAATGGCAATTTTTACCAGAATGTAAATGTGGCTCCACAAGGAGCTTAAAAAAAAGTAAAGTATGGAAATTGCGTGAATATTTTTGTTTATGACGTCCGAAACAGACAAAAACTAGTATGAAAATGTTGTACTAATCGGGTTGCATAAATCAAAATTTTATGATTACTGCTACGGGGCTACAGTTGTGTTTTGAGACCAATTAACGTTATTTATGTAAGTCCCATCAAGTGTTTTGTGATGTAATTGCTAATTTTATCTTCTTGTCTATGCCTTTAAGTAAAATATTTTGCACTAAAATACTTCTATTTTATGCTGTAGTTCATATATCTTACATATTGATAGTCATGTCTGTATGGAACTATTTCCTTTAATTAAAATTTTGTAAGAGTTTAAAAACATGCGAAAAATATATACTATGCTATTTTACTAACTGTAAAAAAATTACCAGTTCATATTTTATAATTTGTGAAAAATTATACACAACTCCGATGACCTTTCTTTGCAAAGAATTGCACTATACTGCACTAATTATCTCTTGCAATTAAAGTATATAAATATAATGCTTTAAAAAATAACTACTGCAATATAAATTTTAAGTACTAACTGTTATTTCTAAAAATAACCTTGTTTTCCTTTAATGGTAGCAACAAGTAATTTAGTTTATTTTTTCCATTTTATTTTTAGAAGTAAAAATAAAACAAAATTAAGAGTTACAGTTAATAGGTGTTTTCTCCATGATTGGTATGTTTATAGTACGTGCTTCGCTTGCTCCAAGTAAGATGTATACTTAACCTGAGTGACCAATCATCTGCAAGTGCACAATTAACACAGTCATCTAACTGCAAGATTTCATATGGTCTACTCTAGTCGCAGGTGTGCTACCTATTATTGTGAACCTCTATTGCTTTGACAACTACGTATAGTCAGTCTACCCAGTGGATGTTCATTTGTATCAAATACCAACTTTAAGTTTTTAAAGCTATTTCCTAGTTATTAATAGACCAAACTATGGATCAAAGAAATGCAATTATTATACAGAAAAATATTTCTCTTAGCAAATATTTTTATGTTTTCAGCTATTTTTTTGGTCGTAATGCAAATATCTATCTAGCAACAGCCCAACTGTAGAGAGAGAGAGAGAGAGAGAGAGAGAGAGAGAGTCAATCATTTATAACTACACAGAATTTTTTTATAAACATAAATTGCTATTTTATAGTAGAGTTTTTACTGTAAGTGTAAAAAGTTTTACAATTTTTACCATCCGCACAGCCTAATGGTTGGTATAAAGACAGGTTTTTATATTTTTAAATTAAGTATTATTGTTCAACTTTTATTTGAAAATTCTCGGCTAAAGAGCTTTTTTTTTTTTTTTTTTTTCGTTACAACTTTGAAAAAACTAAAATTACTACGACATAATACCACAATATAGTACGAAAGTACCAACAAAGAGTTTAAATATAACCATAACATTTCTTTTAAAATTTACACATAAATATATGTTACAGTACATACATAATAATTTTATAACTATTATATATTTTTATTAGATTGATTAATTTAAAGAAATTTGAAATGATATATACTCGATTAATGGACAAAAATCCTTAGACAATCAAATAAACATCTAATTTAGTCCTTTTTACTCCATCTAAGCAGATAACATGAGAAAATAAGCCCAAGTTTAAAGAGTGGTAACATAAAAATTGTTTCTTATGAATACGAAAATAAAGTCTAAGTTCTTGTGGAGAAAAATATCGAAGTTTTGCTTTCGTTAACAAGATTTTTCTTCTTCTTTTCTTGCTTCCTTGCTCGACTGTATGCTTAACATAAGCTTCAGCAGTGCTTTTTTTTTTTTTTTTTTTTTTTTTTTTTTTTTTTTTTTTTTTGTCATGGCGACACTAAAATGAAACTAAAGTTCTCATCAAAGGTATTACTTTTGACTTCAATCTCGTTCCAACTCTTTTACATCAATTTAAAACTAAGAGAATTTTCTACTTTATTGTCCGTTTTTACCAAGAAAAGAGAAAAAGAAGAAATCCAAGTCTGTAATAAGATTTTAAATTATATAATTAAATATTTGTAATATTATTTTGTATAATTTAATCTGATTTTGTAATTTGCTTAAGGCGATTATATACAACCAGTTTTTTAGAGATTTTAAAAAACATATATCGTACTTCTTTTTTTTTAGAATGTTTTTAAGTAATTTTTTGAGTTTTTTCCTTCTTTTTTTAATTGTATAATACTATAGTAAAATGTAAGATGAAATGTTAATTATTAATTGAACACAAATATAACTCTAGCATTGCTAAAGGTTAAAATTATATTTATTATAATCCATACTCTCCATACAGTTGGAACTGGTTTGATTAAATATACAGTTAGCGTTGCCTCAATATATTTTTGATGCCATGATATAAAAAAAATTTTCTGGTAATTGCATGCTTTTCAGTACAGTCAAGTACTTACAAAAAATAGATATTCAATAAATCTATACAGTAGATAAATCAACAAAATTTCCCAACTTTTCAATATAACAAAGAAAAATAAAACATCACGTCAAACTATCAGAAAAAGGTTATTATTTTACTTGAAAAAAAAATGTTAAAAAAAAAAAAGAAACGAGAGAAACATTTTTAAAGGAAAAAATACTTACACGCGATGTGCAATTTAAAAAATCTATGCACTAAAAATCACGCAGAAAAATAGTTTTACGTAAAAAAAATCTCTTCGTTTTGGTCTATACTGACCACTTGTAAACTGAACCATAAATTTTATTTTCTTCACTCAAGACGTATTTTTCAAACAGAAAGTAAAGAAGATTCAAGCATAAAAAAAAAATCAAACCAAAAGCAAAATAAAATACAATCGTTTTTCAATATATATTTTTTCTTTTGGCAATATAGTTATAAATAGTTATTTTAAGTAAAAAAATCATATAAACTAATGATATAGTATAAATAATATTATTTTGAAGACAAAAATGATGATATTAAATTTTATTATTTTTGTATACAGATATTTTATGCATTATGGCTCTATTGGGGGATAATGAAAAATAAAAACCATGAGATAAGTCTGTATATACAATTGGAAAAATAAATGAAATATTACATTATTATTATTTTTGAAGATTTCAAAAAAAAAATATATATATATATATGCATAAATAGAAATCACATGTATATTTGTTTTAGTTTGCAGAGCTTCGATTTTTATTTTCTTATCGGTATAATACTTATTCAAAGTATTAAAGCTTTTCCAATATCAATTCTTTTATATTTTTTCATATATAATACAAATAAAATTTCTTTATATATAATATTACTGATATATATTGTAAACATATGTTTTGGTATTGACAATGTAAACAATACTTCACAAAATAATATTTTGAAAACGAAAGAGAGAGAAAGAAAGAGAAATAAAAAAGACGATACAGTGAATGATTTGACGGTTTTGGTTCTTGCAGCTGACACTAATGTCGCTTCAATGATGCGCCATTCCTTATTTATTCTTCTTGTTTCGCTATACTGTATCTTTTTTTTTTTTTTTTTCTTATGGACCTCAAGCTCCGCAATTTCATGTCAACAAAGAAAATAGCTATAAAAGACTCGATACTAAACAATATCATCCAGCCTCAAAACATATGTGTACTCTTCTTCCTTACATACTACATACATTATAAATAATGGCGTTTTCTATATTTCACTTTTTATCACTTAACATTGAAGGAAATAAATATACATACTTTTTTTAAAGTTTAAAAACTAAGATAATAAAATTTTACAATTGTTAAATAATGATAATAAGCTGACGTTTTTCAATTATGACAACTTTCAAACTATGCTGTAGTTATTATCAATTCCATTGTAACAAAAAATAACTTAGTAGGTAATTAAATATTAACGTGATAATGCTTGGTATTAAAATCTAATTATAAAAATATTTTGTTTTTAAAAAATTCAATGCTTTTTAAAATTTTATTATTTTTGTAGAACTTCTTAGGTTTTCATTCAGTTGAAAATTATCTGTTAAACATGTTCAATAAAAAGTGCGTGTTAACACAGGCCACACCAACTTTTGCACACTCTAAAACTATAAACGTGCTACATTATATAGTTTGCCTTGCTTCCGTTATAAGTAATGATATAAAATATTTCTTCTATGAATTCTCTTATAGAAAGTTTTGTGAACATTAGTAATGAACGTGAATTGAATTCTAATAATATTTGGAGAGAGAGAGAGAGAGAGAGAGAGAGAGAGAGAGAGAGAGAGAGAGAGAGAGAGAGAGAGAGAGAGAGAGAGAGAGAGAGAGAGAGAGAGAGAGAGAGAGAGAGAGAGAGAGAGAGAGAGTCAAGGAGAAAAGAAAAGGGGTATAGGAAAGAGAGAAAGAGAAATTGAAAGGACCAGACATGGAAGAATAAGAAACATAAGAGGAGAAACGATAGAAAGCTTAAAAGATAATACGTTACACACCAAACTTTTAGCACAAGAAATATGTATGCAAACTATCCTATATAGAAATCGATTTCCCAGACAAAATTGAAGAAATTTATGCATGCGTACTTCCATATGATCTCTAACATATTATATTTCATACATCTTTACCAAGTCAAAGGCTGTTGAAATTTCTCTATCAGGTGGCACAGATGGTGATCGAGCATGCAAACATGAATGTATAAATTCCTTGCGTGGTTCAGATGTGGAGCGGTGAATAAATAATAGCAAAGTTATCTATAATATTTTAGTAAATAGCTAGGATGTAGATAATAGCTGCCGGCATAAAATGCAGTGAAAAAAAAAAATATGTATACGAAGTCAAAGCCTATAGTTGAAAATATAACATACGTCAATAATTTGCCATGTTAAATGTTAAAAATATTTTACTTACAAGGTAAGGTAATGAAATACAGAAGTAATGGAACTCAGAAGTGCAAAAGTTGAACGCATTTTTATAACATGTGATAAGTTTTTGGAATTTAAGATAGCTTTTTAGATTTTTCTTACTTTTTTTTAAATATTGTTTTTATCCATGAGTTTTGGAATTAATTAAAGAATTACGTAACCGATTAACTCACATACTAGAATACGAGAGAAGTAAAAACATAATAATAATAAAAAGAAGAGCTTCCAAACTTCTACTGAGTGTTTATAACGTATACATAAATGAAAATGTTTTAATAATTTTCTTATAGTTTATGTATCCGTTTAACAGAAGGTGTATCGAGACTTTCAACATACATGCGTGCATTACACATCAACTAAAATTAATTACTGAAACCAATTTGGAGTCATGACGAGGAAATACAATTGAATACAAACTACTAATTTACGGTATCAAATTATCATTTTATGTACAGTAGAGTTTGATTTAAAATTATTCCGAAAGCTATTGTCAAAGCATAAAAATTATTAATAAGGTAAAATAAAAATGTCAATAGTATGGCATTATTTTTTGTTACTGTATTTTTATATTCTAATTTGCATGAGTTTTTTTTTCTTTTTTTGAAGGTAGAAAGAGAAATAATAATAAAGTATCTAGTATAGTATATAACATAATATGTATCGGTAACGGCCGTTGCAATCGTTAGAAGCAGAATTCATATACATTATTATAGCTGCATACTAAAGTCATGGATAAAAAAAACGTTGAGAGAGAGAGAGAGAGAGACCACTGGACCGTTCATTTTTATTATCTCTCTCTCTCTCTCTCTCTCTGCATTGTTTTATTTTCTATCCTCTTGTTGTTTGTTTTATGTGTTCGCTTCCATATCTGCCAGTTCTAGTAAATGTAAGTTTGGCTCAAAAACTTCTACTACACACAACAGACACCATAAATCACAACAAGAGAAAAAGAAAAATATAGAGAGACTAATATAATTAATATACATTATACACAAACAATTCATTATTATTATTATTTATTTTAATAATAAAGTTTTATGTGCAGTAAATGCATCTTCTAGTGCATTCTATATATACGGTGGTTTTGAGGTTACTTTAAATCTATCTGATGGCGATAAAATAACTTTGTGTCCCCTCTCCTCAACAAAACTTGTGTTATAGAAGCCACAAAATGACCATCAAGACCAATTAATCTATACACTGAAAGAACATCATATTCTTTGTGGAAGTAACTCAACTCTTTTCATTTCCTTACATGCCTATCGTGTTTGGTACGACGAAAGGTTATCCATTTTAATAGGTTTGGAAAAAGTGTAAGCTATAAATAATATTTATATTATTTCTTCGTCTTTCTATTAACGCGCCACGCATAAAATAATGAAAGTAAAAAAAAATAAATCAAATAAAGATAACTTCAGATATGAATGACATATGAGCGGGTGCTTTTTCTTCTAGAGATTTATTCATAATATTTGATGGTATTTATTTAAAATTATTAATGGTACCATAAAATATTACTATAGGTTTTTTGAAGAGCATTAATAACATTTGATGGAAAACTTCTTTAATTTTTTACTTAATATTACTTAATTAGATGACTTATTTGAAGCAAGAGGGCTAATCATAATGAGCTATTTGTATATATATATATATATATATTATATATATATATATATATATATATATATATATATATATATATATATATATATATAGTGGCATTTGATTTGAAGTAAAAGAAAAAACTTGAAGCTGGGAAAATTGAATTTAATATTTTTTATCCATCAACCTATAATTTTTTATTTCATGCCCGTTGAAAATTATAATGACCTATAATTAAAAAAAAAAAAAAAAAAAAAAAAAAGCTACTTACCTTGGCATTATTATTATTATTTTTTTTTTTTCTTCCTCTTTTTATATGTTTTTAATGCACCTCAATGAAAACCATAATTAAACTGTTTTACTTATATATTGTTTTAATAGTAATAAAACGAACATTTGTAATTTTTATCTACATTTTATAACACTAATTATATTTTTGATCATATTTAAATTAGCAAGAAATGTCATTTAATATAATAAAATCTTAGTATATTAGAGCACTAAAAAAAGACAGCACCTCACTTTCTGAAAAGTCAAATCCAACTAAATACCTTAATCAAAACTGATCGGAAGTAAAAGAGTAGCGGAATTTGAACTTTGTATTTTCTTTCATAAATAGAAGAAAAAGATATAATGAGCTCAACAAACTTGTTATTAATATTATCTATTTGAATAGCAACAACAATAATAATATATAATATTCAAGCTTGATTATTTTGTTACTGTAAATAAACTGTAATTATTTAAATGAAATGTTTACTTGTTAGGTAAGCTTTATATTTTAATTAAATTTATTATTATAAATATTGTTCTATTGTTAATAGAACTTTTTTTTATTAAAGAGCATAATGATATTTATTTTATTTATATTTAATAAATTATAACGAAATAAAATGTCTTAATAATACGCTAATCATGTATCTCATTAGGTATTAATTACATTTTTTATTAATTTTATTTACTGCATGGAACGTTAGCCATGGGTATAATATCATTCCGATAAGTTCAAAGTGATAAATACGTACAGGTTATAAATAACTTTTACTAAGCATTTTTGCGTTTATTTAAGAAAAATATGAAAAGTTAACAATTAAAAACATACTCGTGAACAAAATTAAATACGTAATAATTATGCTATTTCATTTTTGGCTACTTTTATTATACACTACAATATAATTTATGCCATACTTCAAAGCTATGTTAAATGACATTTCAGTTTCTTTAAATACCAGTTGGAACATGTTGATTAAAAAAATACATAATATATACATTATGTATAACATAACACGTGCATGAGTCATTTTATATATATTTAGGATAGTTTTTTTATATATAAATTTAGTATATTTCATTAACATTATATCTATTTTACAGTTTTTAATTTTCTTTGGTACAACATAGTTTGTTATACGTACAGTTCAATTTAGCAACAGTTATGTTGTGACATTTATGCAGGATTAATTACGTAATTTCTTATTTCCGATAACAAATTTAAAATTAAATACCCTCGTATATTTAAAGGAATAGACCAGAGTAAAACATAAGCATTTATATCACAAAACACTTGATGGGATTTACATTATAAATAACATATATTAGTTTGTCTCAAAACAGTAGCCCCGTAGCAGTGATAAGAAAATTCAATTTATGCAACCCGCATTAATTTTTGCATGTTTCTGACGTCAAAAATATGAAAATAGCATACTTTACAGTTCTGTCACGTTCTCTCGTGGGGCTATTAACATTCTGGTAAAAATGGTCATCAGTTTTGATGATCACATTTCATGTTTATTTATTAAAAAGCACATGTTGTTTTATGTGGTCTATGGCTTTAAATAATAATTATAAGCTATTTGATTTATAAACTCTTCTTTCTCGACATTTATTATTTCACTTTTCTATCCGTTCTTTCAGTGTAGTATCTCCCTTACTTTATAGTAGTTATAAACTTAAGTTTGCTATAACTATTATCTATCAATTAAAAAGGGATCTAAAAGATATATAAGGTAAAATGAATGGACTGTCAGGTTGTATTATAATGTTTATAGTCATAAAAGTAAAATATTAATGCACATTATTACAACCACAAAACTTATGTCTTTTGTTGATATTTTAAGTGCAAGAAATTTGTGCTTTTGTTTCCTCTTAAACTTTAAATGGAAAAGTTGAGAGATAATATTTTTTTTATTTCTGTTAAAACTACATATATGTTCATATGTTTCGTTCGTTGTTTTATTTGTTAAGTAGAGCATTGTTTATGTTTTTCTTTGAAGAAGTTTGTTTAAAAAAAAATTATAAGCTTATACTATATGATATTAGTTTTGAAATAAGACATTTTTGAACCAAGCAGATCATATAGTAACATTTGCTTTTTTATATTTTGATTCACTATATGTTCAGAATTTTTAAGTATATAATTATAGAATAATTGTTATTTTTTACGGTTTTATAATGAATAAAACGGTTGCAACATATAAACGAACAAAAGCATTATAAGAGTATAAAATATAGAAAGCTTACTGTATAAAGGGGTAGAAAATACTAAATAAAGATTTGCTCAGGAGGTTGCTGGTAAGTTTTTTAACTACTCGAAGTGCCGTATAACATACCTATGAGCTTTTTATAACTATTCAATTAATCTTAAATAATTGTTTATTTCACCAAGAGCTGCCATCATAAATGGGCTATATCTGTGTAATGATGCAAACTAAAGTTACCCTGGCTATAGATAGGTCGACAGCTATAATATGCTGCAACAAAATAATACGAACAACGTTTAAATTATATGAGCTCCTATGTTACGAAGCAAATAGCTGTCAGCCCGAGATATTTACTGTGACGTCCGTATTTTATGGAGTAAATAGTCTTCGGTTCTTAACCAAGCTTGGTGGCTTATTTGAATGAACGATTCCAAATTACCTGTCGAACATCTAGACAGAACAATTGTAAGGGATTAGTATGAACAAACATTGTTTTAAAAGTACTATATATTATTTAATCAAATAATTTATCTCCCAATTGTTATTGTCTAAAAAAAAAATATTTATACTATGAGTCCTAAATAAACTTTAAGTTTTAGTAATTTTGTTGTTTTCCTCTATGTTCAAGAATGATATTTGAGAGCAAAACCAACAAAAGAACATTATATACACAAACAGTATTTACGTTAATGAAGAGTAATTTGAGATTGCTATAAACATTATTATTATATAGAAGAAAGTTACGTTAATATGAAGTTGAACTAATGGACACTGAAAATGTTTGATGTTCACGAAATGTAAACAAAGCTGAAGAAGCTAACCAAAGTGTTTGTTGTATGTAGTTGATTCACGAATCAATGTGAAGTGAAGTGAAACATACAAGTAAGTACGCCAACATGTTCACCGTATTTTGTTTTCAGCTCTTTGCACTCAACAAATTTTTCTTTTTTACAAGGAGGAAAATACTTGTCTAACAAACTAGACTTTCTTTTTTTATATAAATCTTCAAGAAAAAACGTGCAAAGGAGGAAAAAAAAAGACCGGTAGACATACAAAAAAAAAATTACAATGGCCCTATGTTTTTTTTTTTTTTTTTTTTTTTTTTAATATATTTGTGATGATAATTACTTTTATTTTTTACTTTTTACCATTTAAAAAAAATGTCAGAATTATTTTATTAGCTTGAAACATATAGCTAATATTTCTCCATTCTCTTAACAGCAGCCACAGATTTCTCAGAGATTGCTCTCACAATGCTAAAATATGAAAAAGTATAGGGGATCTTGCCTTTTTTTTTTTTTTTTTTTGCAAGTATCGTCTCTGATTGTATTGCTACACGTCATGCACTACCGGGAACAGGAACAAAATGCAGCAAACCATTGACCGTTTATGTTTACTCAAAATGCGGAAAAGGAAGTGCCCGGAAGAGGAAACCACGTGACGGTAAAAATGGGAGAAAAGTTGGTGCCAGCAGCAAGCTAGGCCTGAGCCACCTCCCACTTTTACCGTCACGTGGTTTCCTCTTCCGGCACTTCCTTTTCCGCATTTTAAGTAAACATTAGCATTGATTGTCAAAATAAGGTGATGGGCTATTTCAACCGGAAACACTCCCTTTTCTAGGATTCTAATCAAGCTATAGGATTAAAATTTAATACGTATTAAATTACATATAATATTGATCACCTGCAAAATTCTGGTGTTGATTATCTGGGGAAATTTTTTTGAGAGATAGGGGTGTATCCGTTTGTAAAAGTCTTGCCAGGATGTACCGACAGGAATTGAATAACCTGCAATACATTATCCTTATGGGAATATAAAAAAACCGGCAACATAGCTATTTCTAAGAAAAATAAAAGTCCCCTCCTCTACTTCTCCTCATCTCTTTTAGGTAAAATATCTCACCAGACTTGATGCATGCTGTATGTGATATATTTTGTTGACAATTTTGTTCTTTCTATCTGAATATTATTCAAAAAATAAAATATTTGAAAAGTTATATAAATAAAATATTACGATAAAAAAATATACACAATGAAATAATTTTAAACAATAGTTGGTGAATCAAATGAACTAATAAATCTCTGGATATTAAAATTATTTTGAATTAAATGTAATAATGCAATTGAAATATTTCATAGTCTTTATGTAGTGTTATAAATTGTATACCTAAATTGCGATGTGTTGTTGCAGCTAATGCAGGACACACTCGCTACTAGAAGTAGAATGCTGTTCAAGTTATTATCATTACGTCGCGAGAAGAATTTGCAACTCGTATTCATGGTATATTTTTTTTAGGTTGCAATTTTAGAAGATAAGATACACTTGCACTTTCTTAAAAAAAAAAAAAATACTATACCATCGATTTTAGTAATTATTTTATGATAAAAATATATATTATATATTATGTCAAATTTATTTTTAAACATGTAAAACAAAAGTTTAAATTATATTACTTTACTAATTATAAGACAATGATAAATAAAATTCAGTTATATCAGAAATCATAATATTATAATGCTTCACGTGTCTTTTTATTTCCCTAAGAACCACATTTATATTATATCAAAATATATAATATTATAACAAAATTTATCATTTTATTACATAAATATGTTGCAAACATTGTAACATCAGTCAATATGTATTTATTATAGAGATCAAGTTTTTGGTTGTTTACTAAACGTGGTGAGCGTCGACTTGGTCAAGAAATAAGACAGGATGTGCTTGATATTACAGATAACAGGTATGAGGGGAACAGAGCGCTGAAATAACAGACAGTAGAACGGGCATACAGTGTTGCTTTTCGTTCTATTGTTGTGCAGGTTATTCAATTCCTGTCGGTACACGACTACTTGTAATATAATAACTAGGCGGATAAATACCTTTAGATATTATTAATACTTATATTTGGAATTCTATGAGAATTTCGTCAACAAATAATTAATACACAACTGTATATTTTTAAAATTATTTCCCATCAATATAATTAAAACTATATATATATATATATATATATATATATATATATATATATATATATATATATATATATATATATATATATATATATATATATATATATATATATATCGATGTTTACCCGTCGAAGTGAACTCACTACACTTTACAAATTTCACTCAAAATGAACGATCTGCGTTTGGCGCTTCTACGCGTTTTAACATGAAAACTAGATGGGAGAAATTGGAATTTGTAAAGTGTAGAACGTTCATTTTTCCCCAAATTTGTAAAGTGCAGTTCGTTCACTTCGACGGGTAAGCATCGATATATATATATATCGAGGGTGCTCCGCTATAATGTCCTAAGTCCACTTGACCTTGAAAAATAAAAAATCGTCGGATCAACCCCAAATTTTGGATTTATCCATTTCAGGTCATTTGCAGCAAAAAATATTTTTCAAGGTCAAATGGACTTAGGACATTATAGCGGAGCACCCTCGATATATATATATATATATATATATATATATATATATATATATATATATATATATATATATATATATATATATATATATATATATATATATATATATATATATATATATATATATATATTATATATATTATATATACTTATATAGGGTGTAAAACATCAAAAATTTATTTCAATTTATTTGATTTTTACAGCAACAGTTCCTGTACCTGTTTATTGTACAGTAAAATCAATCCTAATCTTTATTTTCAAATTGTAATAGTAATAAAAAAAAAAGAAACAAAATTTAAAATAAAATAATTTCAAGTCTCATTTTTTTTTTCCAGTCACTGACCACTACAATAAATTTTATTTTTTATTGATACAAGTATAAATATCAATAAAAATTGAATTTTCATCTCATGTATTTATTTAACAGTTTGTAACACTATATAACATGATATTATCCCTGCATATATATATATACGTATACTACACTACAAGAGAATGTGTTAGGCTCCCTGCCTGCATACTTGCGATAGCTTTGTTATAGGGAGGTAATGTCAAAGAGACAGAACAAAAGGCACAACTATATAGAATGAGTTAGTCTATCTACGATAACAAGTTAGTTGAACGAAAATCCCCCTACTCTTATATTCTCTCTCTCATACACACACACACATGTATGTGGTATATATACGTCACTTTCATAATGACACTATGGTCCAATCCATCACCTCTCTGTATATCTATATGTAGGAACAAAACAAAACCACGAGCACGCCAATCCGTATTCTCGGACTTAACTAATGGATAGCTTTACTCTCACATTCTCTCTCTCTCTCTCTCTCTCTCTCTCTCTCTCTCTCTCTCTCTCTCTCTCTCTCTCTCTCTCTCTCTCTCTCTGCTCTTTAGATTTCTAACTCTTAAAGCCACATAATATGTTACATATAAAAAAAATCTAGAATTACATTTTAGAAAATGTGTTTCCCATTATATATCAGAATAATGCATTAACATTACATTATCTTAAACTTTTATAGGATTTTTTTGTAGGAAAAAAAATCAGAATAAATGACAGTTTCTCTCTCTCTCTCTCTAACGAAAAAAATGCTGAAAAGAATAAGTATGTTTTATTTAACACTAAAGATTAGATGACATATCAAATACATTATGAAGATAGAGTATAATAATGGATTATTCATGTGATATTATCGAGTTCAAAATTGGTGTTATACGTCTTGTGAAAATTTTAGGTTTTGTCATTTGGATTTTAATAGATCAAAGATATGCTGGGTATAATGTTTGTGAATAGAAGATGTCTCAATTTCAAGGTTATTTCACTGACTCTCTTTAATGACAAAATTACTTTGAGAATCAAGCGTCTTTGAGAGTTATATGGAAAATTAACATACAGCTAAGTTAACAAACGTTGTTAAGAACGGAAACTTGCCTTCAGTTTATAGTTCTCTCAACTAGTCTTCATGAAATTAATTTTGAAATATTTCAATTTAAACACTATGCAAAACAGTAGCTTATACTTTTTAGCTTCTATTAATATGGGCTTTAATATTTCCCAAAATATTGATTTTTTTTTTGTTCCCAGCGTAATTTTGTATAATTTACATGTTTAATTTATACTTGTATTTTGTGACCATTTATTTTTGCATTAACAATCAATAATGTCAAATAATATTAAACATAAGGCTTTGTAAATAACCTATTGTGATAGTCTATAATGAATGACCCATACCAAAGAATCGATATTTAAAATAATATTTTACCTAAAAGTATCAAAAGTTAATTGGTTAAAACTCTCAATGTTTGATTATGTTTGGTTTGCAGTATGTGAATATTAGAAATTGTTAAATTTACATGATATAATTATATTTTCTATTAAAGGTAAGGTATTTTTGTTAACTATTTTTTATTTTAAATGCAATGTATCTAAAATTCAATTCTATGTGTGCATTCAAGTTTAAACAACATCTCATTTACTATTGTTGCAGTTTTAGCTATTAATCAAACGTTTGTGTTGTGTCTAACCCCTCACTCTACCCCAATTGATTTTTTTTTGTAGTATATTTTATATTATTCCCTTGATAATTTCACCCAAATGTAATTGTTGAACGTAACCTTTGAACTATTAACGAGCTACAGGGTTAAATGTATAGTCAGACTACGAGATAGTTGATCGCTTGCTTGGTTCGTTATCGTAATCAGAGAGAGAGAGAGGGGGGGCAGAGACAGAGAGAGACAGGGGTAGACTTAATGATTAGGAGCGTTACAATGATAGTGTTGTCATTTCAACTCACACACATACATATAGTTACATCAAAGACAGGCAAGGTGGGAGTTTCTTGTGGCTTCCTTCTGGCAATACGCTCGCTTTAATTGTAATCAACTTAGTGGGCTACCTATTTGCTACTCCCTTGGCAATGCTCTTTTCTGCCTTTCTCTCAAATTAAGAATTCAAGAGACAGTTCTATTTTTATGTGTGTTGTAAAAATGCTTTTTGTTATGATGAACTGAGTATAGTTACATTTGTAAAAAAAATGCAAATATGTTTAAAAAAGTGTTTGCTATTATTCTTAGTTAAGTTAATTATTGTAGGTTTTTTAATTACTCTTTCATAAAATATCTTAACAAACTTTAAAGCTATTCAATAATCTATGTGTAAATAAGATTTTAAAAGTATATCTATATAGGGTTTTGAGTTACCACTGTCGTTGGGGAACAAAATAGTAAGAATTTGTACCATTTAAAAAAAAAAAATAATTGAATTTGAAATACTAAACAACTAATACTTAAGTTAGAATTATTTAGTTATAGTTAGTTAGTTATTTTTTCATTCTTGTAAAATAATAATAAAATGTTAAGATTAAGTACTGATAATTTTTACCAGAATGTAAATGTGGCCCCACAAAAAGAGCTAGAAAAAAATGTAAAGTATGCAATTTGCGTGAATATTTCAGTTTGTGACGTCAGAAACAGGCAAAAACTAGTATGAAAATTTTGTGCGGGTTGCATAAATCTAAATCTTCTGATCACTGCTACGGCGCTACACACGGAAAACATAAATTTAATAAATTATTTAGATACATATCAATAACTCTTTAGTACTACACAATAACTCTCTTGCAAAAAGGTTAAAGAGTAACTCGTTAGTACAAACGTAAATTCTTTAGCGGTAAATAGTTGACTCTTTAGATTCTAAAAAGTTTAGTATGTATCTAAAGAATTTATTATGAAAAAAGTCTAAATAGTAACTCTTTAGATAATAATTTTTTCCGTGAGTTGTATTATTAAAATTATTATTAATACAATTATTACACATTTTTAGTTCTAAAATTAAAAACCCTTTGAAATTGAAAATCGCTACAGTTGGATTTTGAGACTAACTAACTTATTCATGTAAGTCCTATCAAGTGTTTTGTGATGTAAATGCTTATGTTTTCATGTTTTCTATGCCTGTAAGCTCATGATTTTCTTATAACAATAATTTATAAAGAATTTTTGAAATATATTATCACAAATTTATTATGTGCACATATACATTATACTTTAGCAAAAGATTTATACAGTATTCTGTATATACCTTGATAATTTAGAATATAAATTTTGCTTAGATTTATATAATTTTATTATTCATAATTAATAACATTTGCACATTTTACATAATACCATTAAAATTAAAACTATCACCTACTACTTCTTGTATACACAAGAACATTACAAAAAAAAATTACGCACTAATGATTACAACTTTTGAAGACAATTATTCATAATGACTAGAGAGAGAGAGAGAGAGAGAGAGAGAGAGAAAGAACATATTATGTCACACGACAAAAGAAGGGCTAATATATTCTGTCAACCTAAGTCGATTAACTATTTTTTTCTTTTCTTATGGTGTGTGCGTGAAAATTGTGTTTAGACATGAAAATGTCATATTAACATCGAGCTAACAAGTGCAAACATGCAAAATTATGATCAGTAACTAATTGAATGTTGTTTTTTTCTAGCCTTATCATAATTACAACTTTTTATGGTAAATGTTTTTATTGAACGTCATATATACACAGAACTTTTCCCGATTATTTACTTAAAATTTTATATCATGAATATTATAGATAATATGAACTATTGTCAGCTACACATGTTAAGCTGTCTATCAAGTGCAATAGTCAACGTGGTTTTCAATGAAATTTAAAAATATAATTTATTTTTATGTAATTAATTATATTGTCCACAAAGTCATGACAAGTTCGATACATAGTAAAATGTAATTAAAAATAATGAGTTTTTTTTTTTTTTTTTTTTTTTTTTGTATTAACAAAATTTCCATTTTTACAAGCAATAATCTAAAATACAAATCATATTAAAAAAAAAAAAAGAAAATTAAAACGTTTTTAACTAAAATAAAACAACAACACACAATCAAATTACAGCTATCATGAATTAATCTTAACCATTACAAAAATCATATTAGTAATAATAATTTTTTAATATGAAATATTCGAATGGATTAAATCATACAAATATTTTTTTATATAATTACATTTGGAAAACTACAGCCTTAGGGTAAATGATTATAATTATTTTTTTCGGTTTTATCAATATGTTCATAAAATGAAACATAAAAAAAAAGTTATTACATTTTTTTTTTTACTATTGTATACAGAAAATTGAAATGTTATCGATTGTTTAAAAAACCATGATAAAGACAGCTCTTTTGTTATATAGATTTATCAGTAATAGCATAAAAAACATGTTTATATATTCAAAAATAAAATCTCATAATATTAACTTTTTTGTCATCATGTTGTTCACATTAAAAAAAAAAAAAAAAAAAAAAAAAAAAAACTTCAAACAAACGAAATTTGTCATTTTAATTTCCTTTATTTATTCAAATGATATATCAATTCTATCTTATGTATATAGTATAACGTTCTTTTCCCCTTTAATATATATTATTATTCTTTTCTCTTTTACAATTTTCAATCAAAAAATGAATATTTCATGACAGTTTCTCTCTCTTTCTCTGTGTATTTCTTACATCCTTTTCTCTCTCTCTCTCTCTCTCTCTCTCTCTCTCTCTCTCTTTCTCTCTCTCATCTCTCTCTCTCACTCACACTCAAGTTTTCTCAAAGAAATTTTTCTTTCTTACTTGATTTGCGTCTGTTTTGCCTTGGTATATAAGCTTTTCTTTCTCTTTCTCTTTTTTCGTCTTTTTCTTTTTTTTTCCTATCACAAGAGCTGAATTATTTCTTTTCTCTCTCTTTCTGTAACTGGCCTACAATTTGCAATTTAAATTGCTTGTGTGTGCCCTCCAGCCCCCCATACCCCCGACACTCCCCGCCACCCAATATCATTCTTTTGTCTCGCAGCGTTGTTGAAGAAGCTCATCATTCAATCGTTGAAGGAATTCCACTCTTCTGTTCTTTCGCCTGCCTTTTTGCTGTACAAGAAAGCGCGATAGAGCAGCCTTACTCTCACTAAAAGATAAGACGAAGAAAAAAAAAAGTGAACGCTACGGTGTAAGTTTGCGACCATGCTTTCTATACTACGTAAATAATATAAGTTTTCTTGAATTGAAAAGAAAAGAGAAATTCGTCTCGAAGAAAAATAAAATCGCATTTTTTTTCTTGTGAAATAAAAGGTTTTTGTGAATATCAAATATCATGTTGTATTTTACATTTAAATACTGTCTCTCTCTCTCTCTCTCTCTCTCTCTCTCTCTCTCTCTCTCTCTCTCTCTCTCTCTCTCTCTCTCTCTTAAAATTGTATAGTCTTGTATATAATAGATATTTTTATTTTAATCATTTCGTGTTTTCATTTAGTATTTTTCTTGTTTCACGATAAAATTGAAGACATAAAATGAGTTTTTCTTTTATATTGTCTTTGAATAAAACATTACTCAAATTTCACTTTCATACTTTTGATCGAAATGATATTCTGAGAAGAAAAAGATATAACAATTAAATTGGTCGTTATACAGATATATAAAATGAAAAGAAAATAATTTAGTATATAAAATTCTCTCTCTCTCTCTCTCTCTCTCTTTAAATTTTTGTGTTTAATAATTTTTCACATTTATTCCTAAAAAAAATTCAAAAGAAAACTCATTTACAGTGAAATTAGTAATGAATTTTAATGTAGTAAAATAGCATGTTATCACTAGTCATAAAAGTTTGTGATAAAAATGACTGAAATTATATAATAACCCCTTGAGATATTGATTTAAAATTATGGTATTTAATTATAGCCTCTAGAACTTCTCAACCACAATGATAACTTCAATTGCTAATGTATTTAATAATAATAATTTTATTTAAAAAACATACATCGTAGTTTCAGCCATTTACATGTAAGCCAAAACATGCATGTTTTTGAGCGTAATATTTCAACAACAGTTTACATCAGAAATCTCATTTCAGTAACAAAACAAACACTTCAAGTTAAAAAATATCGCTTACAATATGACTGGAGATACAAATTGAGAGATAAAGAATCATATTTATGAATTATTCATTTTTCTGTGAATGATTTTCTCAAGAATTTGAGTTTTTGAATCATGAGTTGGTTCTGTAAAGTACACATAAATATTGAGCTTTAAAATCATCAGCTGAGATATTTTTCTTTGTTTTGTTAAGAATAGATCATGGAGTAACTATCTGTTTACGATGTTTTTCTGTTTACTTTTTTCTTCTTCGTATGAAAAAAATGAACGGAAGTTCAGAAAAAAAAATTTCTCTTCCTCAACAGCAAACTCAATTTTATCAGTTCTAAACGAACGAAGATACATTATCAACTAACAAAAATGTATGTATATTATTATTATAATATATATATATAATCGGGCAGCCAATCATTGTTCAAGTTCTTCACTGTAATTTGCAGAAATTTTCTTATAAAAATATTAAAAATATAACTCTAAAAAAGAAGAAATTTTATATTGTTATATCTTGCACATTCAAATAAAATAATAATAATTTCAATATTATTTTGTATTGAATTTCATATTTTATAAAATATTCATTATTTTTCATAAAGGCTTTGTTTATTATTTATTTTCATTTAATATATACATATAATTTGAATTTCATTCATATCCATCATTATTTATGATTTTTTATTTAAAAAAAGTGTACAGTAATATAATAAATGTTCATATTTAACAATTGAATTAATAATTGAATTTTTTTAAATAATATACAAATAATTATTTTAAATAAAAAATATTGTGAAATGTCAAAAATGATTGTATTGTCAATTTTAAAACTCATAGGTACCTATAGCATGATATATCGATATGATATGAAGGCTTTAATTTTTCAATAATAAAGTATGAGGTTGCTAATTGCTAATGACTCAAATTGTCGTGTATTAAAAATATAAAATTATTTTTTTTATTTATTTTATTATTATTATTATTATTTTTTTTTTTTTTTTTGCTTATAATTAATACAGGAAAGATACATTGAACAGAATGCATGTTACTGGTGCTGACATACATAACTAATTAGATGCACGAGGAAAAACGACAGGAGACACTTGTTATCCAACCCTTCAGCACATAAGAGACTATCCCTCAAGTGAATTTTGAGAAACCCACATTGGAAAATTAACAATGGACAAATCTAAATTACACGTCATACTGTAACATAATTTTTAGCAAAAAAAAAAAAAAAAAAAAAAAAAAAATATCTGCAATGAGGAAGGTGAATTTTTTTAACCCCCACTTTTTATGACATTTTTGAAAAGAGCGTAAAAAAATTTTGAGGCGTTATTTTTTCTTAGAACGATTGGAGCATGAGAAGTATTTTTAATTAATTTTTGAAAATCGACCTAAAAAGCCTGTGATGTCATCAATCGGGCATTTGTTTCGGAAAGTATTGACCGAAGGAGGTTCAGTAGCCAGTTTTTTGAAATCCTGAGAACAAGCTGATTTCATTAAACTGGTTACTGAACCTCGAACGATTAGTATTTGCCGAGAAAAAAGTAGACTGATGACGTCACAGGCTTTCTAGGCCGATTTTCAAAAATTAATTAAAAATACTTCGCATGCTACAATCGTCCTAAGAAAAAATAACGCCTCAAAACTTTTTAGAGCTCTTTCCAAAAATATCATAAACTCAACAAAAAAGTTCAATTCACCTTCCTCATTATGCCTCATTATACTTGAAATTTTTAAAGAATCTTCTTTCAAATTTAATGAATTATTTGTATGGTTTGAAAACTATTTACATTTATTGATTTTTATTATAATGTTTACTGTTGTGCGGAAATTTTTAAAATTTCTTAAATTACATTTCTTCTTGCTACCCCACATTCCATAGCCATGAGAAAATGTTTTAATACATAGTACTCTTTGTTACTGCTATGTAAGTTGCAGGTATAAAATATTTTCATATTTTTATAGCTTAATATTATTGATCAAAAGTTTATTTAACAGTATTTTACCATCATTGTACTATTTTATAATTAAATTATTATTTACAGGAGCAGAAAAAAAGCATATAATTGATCAATAAGTATTTTATTAAAGTTAAAATGCACTTTGTAGAAATGGAAAGGGAGAAAGACTGCAGTTTTAGATAGCATATTGCAACATAGTTCGGAAGTAATTTCGAGGGGTGCAAATGAATGATATGACGAGATTAGTGAGCAAAGTTTGAAAGTTTTATCTAGAATGTAATTCACACCTGTCAGCAGGTGATCCTGGCAATTTCTTGAGCCGCCGGCGATCACTCGAGTGACGTCACACATTTGTCAGCGTTGTGCGTGAGAAGAAGAGAGAATGCATCAATATTCAGAGCAGCTAGCCGAGGTAACACATTGTCGCGTCTTGATAATGCCGCACATGATAGTTTGTTAAGCTGCTACCAAAATGAATTCTTATGTGATTTATAATCGTAAAGGAAGGGAGAAAGAATAGCATTTTTTTATGAATTGTTTTTAATTACTTAATTAGGATTTGAATACCAAGTAAACATTTGTTTATAATCATGATTATATCGATTAATTTTTTGTACATTCAAAGAAAAGGGGAGAGAGAGAGAGAGAGAGAGAACTATGAGCATTATATAGAAAGAAGAAATTTATCTAAAACTGCACAAAATGTTTGCAGATATGACAATTGAATCACTGAATTACTTACATTGTACTAAAACTAAAGGTTAGATTTTGATCTAAATATAAATCATAAATTATATTTCCATTAATTCTGCATTTTTTTAATGAGCTATTCTATGGTAAAAATAATATAGAAAATCTAAATTAGATGTCAATGTATAATTTTGCTTTCAAATCTTAAAATAACAGAGACTGGAGGGAAAGTATCTTTTTTCCAAAGGATTAAATAACAAATAATAAATAATAAGGATTAAATGACGTGCAGTTTATTTATGTAATTATCATTTTACTTTAAAGTGTTGTCACGGAACAATTTGCTGGTTTACAAAGATAAAATAAAAAATGCATCTCTTTGTAGTATAGGAAATGCACTATTTTTAGTTTGTTTAGCTAGCCAAAGACTAGCATAAAGTGTGTCGTGTATATGATCTTTGCTAACACATACATTTTAAATATATATAATTATAAGGTACTATAATATGGAAACAATTTGAAACGAATTTTGAAATTTTGTAAATTTGAAACTTATATAAAATAATATGTGTTTTAATGTCATATGCAATATAAAATACTTCGTATATAGTTTTTTAATGTGCATTAGTAATAATAAACTTATATTGTAGATGTTGTATTTCAAACAAAGAGAGAACATAAAGTGAAGTGCTATAAAGCGAAGTTTAATTGCAAAAACTGCAATAAAAGTCGATCTTTTTCTTAATGGTTGGCAAGAGTGCTGAACTGAAGGGAAAATGTCATTCCCTTGCCATGTTATTGATGCACTCCCTCCATGCAATACAGTTTCAGCAAATAATGTGTTTTAATGTATAACTGTACTGTTGCACTGATTGAATTAGTAACAGTGCCATAAAATACGAATAAATTTAATTGTTGTTACTTTATTATATATATATATATATATATATATATATATATATATATATATATATATATATATATATATATATATATATATATATATATATATATATATCTCTTCATTTAATAATTATAAAACAACAAATTTATTAATTACTGTAATTAAATATAAAAAATGTATATGGTACACTTAATTGTGTTTAGTTTTTAGGTGATAGAAGTAATATAAGGTGGAAATTTTTAGAAAACAATAATTACTTTTAAGAGTTTTAAATGTTATTAAGATTGTAAGTTGTAAAAAATGTGTTTACAGATTATAATTTTATCATGGTTTTGTTTACATAATTTTAACATATTATAATATATAATTTACACCATATACACTATAAACCAGGGAAAAGTTTTCTGTGATTTAATAGTGTAGTTTTTAAGTAATACTATCTATATAATGTAACTTTATATATATATATCGATACCCTGCAGTTTCACTGTTATTAAAATATACATACGCGTAAGTTTTATAAAATAAAAAACGTATAATTGCGATTACTCTCTTAAAAGAAACAATATTATAATTATTATTGCTTTGAAACACGAACACATTTCTCATAGTCAGGAAATAAAATGAGTAGTAGGAAAAACTGAACTTAAGTGCTGAGAGAGAGAGAGAGAGAGAGAGAGAGAGAGAGAGAGAGAGAGAGAGAGAGAGAGAGAGAGAGAGAGAGAGAGAGAGAGAGAGAGAAAATCACAATAAAATTTCATTATTTTTAATGTAAACTTTTTCATTGTAGAATATATTTTTAATGAATCCAGTACTGTAAAGTTTTTCATTATTAATTTTTTATAATGTAGAAGTAGAAGATTCATTGACCCAAATATATAAAAAATAAAATTTTAATATCTAAACTTTTATAAATAATGAAATTATAAAACATAAAACAAATTCTTTTTATATGAAATCATATACAACTATAAAATTTTAATTTATTGTAACATTGCTTAATGGCACCAATACTTCAATGTATTTTTACATAGAAATATGGTGGAATTTTTTATGCTACTACTGAACCAAAATAAAAAATATAAAAAATAAAACAAAAAATACGTTTTGATTGCCGCATGTACTAAAAGGAAAAAAATTAAAATAGTATGACATAAAAGATATAACTACTATAAAATAGTCTATTTTGAATGTACTGTGATTTTCTACCTAGAGTTATTCATATTGATGAATTATATATTGGCTTTAACCAAGTTTAAAAAAATATATAATACTGTACTTTTTTTATATATTTTTTTTAAAAAATGTTAGCTCGAGTCAAGCGCAACTCTTTCACATTTCAGGCTGAGTAAAATTATAGCTGGGAGGCACTTTTTGTCATGGCAGTAAGAACATAATTGGTTTTCAAAAAAATATAAAGCTTTAGCCTCAGGTTGCTGATCCAAAATTGAACAATAAATGAGCAAAAGCTGCTGCACAGACTTTCGCTTTATGGAACAAAAAGGTAGGTCGGGGAGGTAAAAAATAATAATAAAACTCTTCTCTCTCTCTCTCTCTCTCTCTCTCTCTCTCTCTCTCTTACTTTTAAAATACATAAATAATACAAAGCAGTGACAGAAAAAAAACTTACTATTTTCTTTGCTTGTTGCATAAGATTTTCATATACAAAAATAACATACGAAGGTAGAGAAAAAAACATATTATAGTGAAGTGGAAGAAGTTTGGTGTAATCTAGCTTTTTTCTTAACCTCATTCTTATGAAAATCATCTAGTTGGTAGAGTTTCTTGTTAACTTTATCAAATTTTTTTTACAACCTTCCTTGCTTACTTAACTGGAAAGAAATGACCTGCATTTGACAAACATTGTGCATCTTACAAAGTACTGTATAGATGAAAAAAAAAAAAAAAAAAGCAACTTGTGTCAATCATAATATATTTAAGAGTTATTATTAAAAAGTATTAGGTATAAATCAGAAAAACGTTGTTCTTTGATGCACTAGTTTCCATGGGTTTATACTTTACGCTTAAGTGAAATTACGTTTCCTTGCTATAAAAAAATAAGTTTTGCATTGCTTTTAAAAGTGTAAAAAAATCACTTATCAGATCTTGCATAGAAAGAAACATAATATAAATTCATCCACAACAGTAATATACTAATTTAAAACATTGTGATATACATTTTACAATATATTAATTACATACTTTCTTTAAAATCCCATTACATACTCATTATAATCTCTCTCTCTCTCTCTCTCTCTCTCTCTCTCTCTCTCTCTCTCTCTCTCTCTCTCTCTCTCTCAACATTTGATTATTTATGCATATTTTTTACACACCTAATTTGTACCTTTACTGCCAATAACGTGACAAAAACTAAATAAAATATCACAATTTTATTCAAGTTACGTTGCACTTACTTGTTAGTTTGCAGTTCTTTGATGTAAGCGTAGAAATTTACTAATTTACTAGTTAAATAAAATTTGACGTAACATGAATATTTTTTGTCAAGATTTCGCAACCCAAAAATAATATATATTAAATAGAAGGTCTTATTTTAATTTTATAGTAAATATATAATTGTACTAAACATTGCTAATTTATGCCAAATTTTTAATTCAAAATCTATATTTCAGTTTAAAAAAGTGATGCCTTTAACACTTTAATATTTTTTTATGTATCTCAATTATTGTGTTTGAGACGTAAAAGTCGGAACATTTGCAAACTATTTTCAAATATTTCTTTCTTCTTTTATTAATATATTCATTTAAATTGAAGATTTATATAATGAAATATCGTATTACAAATTGGGAAAGGTAAGAGCATCGAAATCCTTAGTTTTGACATCATCATTAACTTAAAATAAAATAATTCTCCAACGTAGAACAATGGAGCCATATAATACATTAACGTACTTCCTTATTAGAAATTATTATTATTATTTTACAATTAAAACCACCTTTTGATCTTTTTTAATGCAATCATTTTTTCTATTATTTTTTTTTTTTACTAAAGAAAAAAAAATGAAATTAATAGTAGAGTGTTTCTATGCATAGAAAGATGCTATTACATGTAAAGATGTATACTGTTAAAAAAAAAAGGTAGAAAATTATTCGATAATTTTAATCATACGTATCCTTTTAACACAAAATAAAGTAAAAGCTTTACCAGGGGTGCCAGCCATGCAATCTTGAGTAAGGAAAAAAGCAGGTTGTACAACGTAAAGTCTGCTGAGCTTAAGGGATGAAGGATTAGTTCCTAGGAGTGAGCAACAACCCCTTCTCTCTCTCTCTCTCTCTCTCCCAATCTCACCTCTATTTAGAAGAACAAGCTTGCCAACCTACGATTACTGGACTTAGCCAACAAACTTTACTTTTTCTCTCTACTATAAAAAAAAAATTCTACAGTAAACAGTAACATACAACAAAAAATGAACACACTGAAAGAATAATTCAATATGTTTTAAGATGACATAAAAACACGTTGATAATACTCAAAATTTAAGACTGATAAATATTATTATATTGCAAATAACTTATCTGAAGAAATTATTCATTTCTTGCAAGAACAACATTAAGAACTCTAGAAAAGAAAAGCATGCAGTAATAAAAAAAGGAGGATAATTATTTTTAATACCCATAATCATAATGTATATATTTTTTGAGTAGTCAAAAAAAAAAAAAATCAAAGTAAAGGTGAAGTCTTCTCAAAATATATTTTTTTCTCAGTGTAAAAAAGGTTAGTGAACTCTACGTTCACAATTACTTTAATGATGATATAAATTAAGTTTGCAAATCACTACAACACTTTTTTTTCTCTCGCTTACTTTTTTTTTTTTTTAATTTTATTTTAATGTAATGTAGTTTTAAGTCATGTCTGGGTTGAAAAATGCATGTAATTACCACCACTAGTGAGTAATTTACATTAATTTTTTCTGTCTTATTTTCCTACGTTATTTTAATAAACTGGATGTTTTTCCTCTTACCTTTAGTACCTTTTTTCAAAGCACTTTAGGAAATGTAAAAATTAAAATAAAATCTTTGCAATTTTTTACAGGTATAAGTTTTTGTTCTCTCTCTCTCTCTCTCTCTCTCTCTCTCTCTCTCTCTCTCTCTCTCTCTCTCTTTCTTTTTTAATGTCATCCAAGAAACAGGCAGTTTTTCTTGCCCACGCAACCCATTATTGGCGGTACACACAGTACAGAGTTAAAATACAAAATTATATAGATAATATAATTACATGAGAATACATGTAGTATAACAAATATTTATAATTAACCTTAATATACAGAATAAACTTAATAAGCTAAATTTCCAAAATTTTGCATATAGATGTACTTAGGTTTTCCAATGATTGGAATTAATTGTGTTTATGGCTATTATGTTCACATTATTGTGTTAACATCTATTTTCATTAGCTAATCACCATTACTCATGAATTTCATCGTTTAATACTTCTATCATTCGATTTTCTATTGAAATTTATAATTAAATATAGGTCAAACATAAAAGACAATAATTATTATAAAAATATTCATTGTGTGTATTTTTATTATAATAGTTTTCTGTTTAGTTTTATCGTACTTATCTTACTTTATAATACTTTTTGTAAATGTTTACAGAAAATTTATGGCTTAGTGTGGTTTTTCAATGTTCGTATTTTAATATACTTTCTTGTGTTTTAAGAATACTTTACAAGATTTTAAAATATAGGTCAATTTAACTATTATGTATTGTTTAAAAATATTCAAGTTTTTATATTTAAACAATCAAACGTGCCATATGAAAAAAAAAATCCTTGTTCATAGAAAGCGTAATTAAAGTTACGATGAAAAAAAATGCTTAGAGCTAAAAATAAAAAATGCATGCTTCACTTTATTAACTTTCTTTCATTGAAAATGATAATTTTCTTTATAATGTTTTATTAGATCTTACTTTGAATAAAGAAATGCGCTTTGTAAAACACGAATGATATTAAAAAAATATACATTGTCTTACTGTTTGCTTTGATTATAACTTTCTTTTTTCTCTTTCATTAGACTATCTTATACGAACTGATAAAATTTTATTTTAATATATGCTATTTTATTTTCATGAATTATATACTGGTAATAAATATAATGAATATATATACACTGCATATCTTTATACACTATATTATTATTACTTGGAAATAAATGTGTGTATTTTTTTTCTCACAATTTACGCACTGGTCTTTAAAAGTAATTGTAATACTCTCTATTAGTTACAAAGGTGAAATTTGTGAAATTTTGTCAACATAATTTTTTTTTTTCATATTATATGTCTAACACTATTAATTATTATATATTGTAACTGACTGTACTGTAAAACAGTTGTGTTAAATTGAGAGGTTGTACACCTGATTTCTCCCAATAAAAGCCGTAAATCATTATTATTATTATTAAAGGTCCAATACAAAAACATATTTCAATAAAAACTTATACTGCTTTTTTTTACGCTTGTTGTAAAGAATTGAAAGTTGTGTTTAAAATAAATTGAATAAAGAATCAATGATAAGAATTCCATCTTTTTTTTGTTATAGAAATACACTGTAAATTATTTTATAATATATTTTGTAATCATTAAAGACATAAAATTCAAAATTCTTTTATTCATTTCTTTCATCCAACATACATAATACAATCCAATGCATTAGTCTAGGTTATGCCATAAATAACAATATAGAAATGATTGTCAAACTATTTACATAGAACACGTTGCACAATAAATTTGAAATATATATCCTAACATATTTAAAAATAAACATTGATTTGGCCGAAGGCATTGATTTTTTATATATTTTTCAATCACGGAATTGCAGATGCGGTTTTATGACGTCACAGCTCACTTATTTTACGCGCGCGTGGACCAGCGAGCTGTGAAGTCATAAAACTCATACACTATTATTCGTGAATGGAAATTAAATTAGAAATCAATGACTCCGGTCAAATCAAAGTTTATTTTGAAGTATAGAATTTTTTTTTTGTTCAACGTGTTCTATGGCTTTTAGAATCTTAATAATATATCTCAATATTTTGAATTTGAATTAAAAAAAAATCATAACAGAACTGTTAAACAGTTGGGTTTAATGAAGATGCGTGTCAATAACCCTTAGTTAGTACGTAATTGTTATCTCAATAAATATTTAATTAGCAAGTATGAATACGGAATGAATAAGGAATATAATATACTGTACACAGCATACAAGAGAATAATACTTTGTTATGCAATTATATATAGTATCAATTAATATTATTAAAACTTAATTTACGTAATATAGTATACATTACATGCAATAAATATGTTAGGAATATATTAATATTTCAAAGTACATAAAAGTAAAGTACATGCAAATTACATTTTGCGCAATTTATCTTTACATTAAAGAATACTTTTTTTTTTTTTTTTTTTTTTTTCCTTCATTTTTGACTTTAAAGTAAATAAAATGACAAAGTTTCTTAACGTTTTATATAACTATATTAGAAACTTAGTTGTATAAATATGAGTTAGACAATTATATTTATCAACAATTAGTAAGTATATATTATGGTATAATAGTAATAATAATAATAATATCACAAAGCAAGCTTTGTGTTTTATATTGGAGTTTGAAGTGCTATTTAAAACTTTAATTACTCTGTATCATATTGTAATTACATAAGCAATAATAACTCTTTGCTACTTGTATAATATAGCTACTTTAAAAGCACTTGATTTTCAATGGTATTTTATAGCTATAAAAATAATTATATATAAATCATTTTATTAAAATTAATATTGTTACTACTATACTATAATAATGTAATTTAAAAAATATATGTTTTGTGTTAATTTAAATGC
This sequence comes from Ecdyonurus torrentis, assembly GCA_949318235.1. NCBI lineage: Eukaryota > Metazoa > Arthropoda > Insecta > Ephemeroptera > Heptageniidae > Ecdyonurus > Ecdyonurus torrentis. The sequence goes on along the minus strand of OX439128.1, from coordinate 23,359,301 downwards.
AAACGATTATATAGTTATTAATAATAATAATTAATAATGAGAATAATTATACTTTATTTTATTATCTGTTATTATTATTAATGTGCATTTAGTATGTTTTATTTTATATGTAATATAGATTGGAAGTTTATTTATATTTCATTGTAAAAATAAATACATTTTCTTGCAAGGTTTATACACAGACTTGATTTTTTTGGCATATTTTGATTTTATATTTTTAAGTTTTTTTCAAGTACTTTTCAAATAGGATGTAAATATGACGGCCGTTGTCGGGTAAACTGAAGGTTACGTAAATATGCACCGTTATACAGCGGGAGAAGTACCGTGAGTGAACGAAAAACTTACGAATACGAATGGATCGAGCTACGCTAATATAATATGGTACTAATACTATCACGTGCGCCGTAAGTGACGGATAATGACGGGTAATGTTGCACTAATGTAAACAAATTCAACCGTTTACATGCAACCGTTGCTATCCGACGTTGTGATGGATAACGACGTCTGATAGAAAGCTGGGTGATGCCAGATTTGCCCTGCAGTATCCGTCGAATGCATCAGTTAGAAAACTTTGAGAAAGAATCCATTTACTTACATTGTACTAACTTGTTTATCCGTCGATGGATATCATTTTTTTTTTTTTTTCATTCCATATGAACGATAAATTAACATAGATAAACAAAAGTATCGGGAATCAATACAAAAAAAAAAAAAAAAAAAAAAACTAATGTGGTAAAACAAAACTTTTTATTATTATTATTATTATTATTATTATTATTTTTTTTTTTTTTGCAAAATTTTTAATTAATAGAAATATAACTCGAGTGTCAATTTTGCCTAGCTATTTCAATTGTTATTAATATTCAAAATTTTAAAAACTAAAAAAACTATTATCATTATATACGAAATTCAAAGTCAAGCTCTCGTTCATTATTTAATTTTACACACTATTGTGATAAACATATTCTATACTATTTATATTCAACGCGTGATTTTCTCATAAGAATATCATTGCAAATGTAGTGCCAGTTTTGGAATGGTAAAATATTTTATTACAACTGTGTGTTGTGTATATAAAAAGATTTCATATTTTTATAATTGTAAACAAATGTGATGATAATAATTAAAATGGTTTGCGTTGAGTATTATTCATAAATGTTATAGCATTTTACTAGAATTTTAATCGTATACATAATGTATTTCTACAATTTATTTATCTTGTAGATAATCCTCCTTATAAAGGTACGCATAATTATTCTTCTGTTTTTAAACATTTCGTTAAAAAACAAGTTTAAAAATAATGCAGCATTTACATAACAACAAATTTCAACATAAAATGTACTCTAAAAAGTATTAAATTTATTTTTAGTATAAAAAATATAAAATAAAATAATATGTAATCTTTTTACATTAAAATTATTGTTCCTCATAAATTTTTTTATTAACTACAAGTAGTAAAGCTTGTATATATGTCCAGTAGTATAACGATGATATTTACAAAAAAAAGTGTATATTTACAATAGCGCAATGCTTTTAAATTTTTTGTTTGTTTCATTGTATGGGAGTATTATTTCATGTAAATCCTAATAATTTTTTTTTTGTTATTCTCGTAGAGGAAATAAAATTCTCCGGCCGCTTTGCTTTAGATTCACAAGTAAAAGCAAACAGTTTTGTTCATTTAACAAATAACTTAGAGAGCCATGATTGATGATATACAAGGGGAAAAAAGATTGGAGTTAAAAAAATGCTCATTTGACTTAGTCCGTATGAAATAAAAAGCTCAGGAGAGATGATAGTGTAAAAAGTAAAGCAACAGTGTCCTCCGAATTTTGCCTCTCTCTCTCTCTCTCTCTCTCTCCTCATGTAATTGCAAAATTGAGTCATTGAACAGTAAGTATATGTATTTATTTTCATGAAGTACTGTGTAGGTATTGTAATGAACTAAATATTTATTTGGTGTATATATATTAACATGAATTTAGTGGAAATCACCTATTTCTTTAATATTTTAAAACAAAAAATGCAGAAAAAGAATAATTCATGTATAATGAAAAATGGCAATATAAATTTATAAAAATAAAGATTAATCATATGTTTATTTTTGTTAACAATATTAATGTGTTTGAACATAAAAAATAATAAACCTATACACAAAATGACTTTACAGTAATAAGTGGTTCTACTTATTCATGTATTTATAAATAAATTGTCATTTCTTAAAAAAAAAAAAATAATAATAATATACTAATAATGTAAAACTAATCATTATTATTAAAGTAGCTCACTTACTTAAAATATTTTATATAATTACATACTGCATATATAAATATCAATAAAATATATTTTAAGTATCCCCTTCTATTTATGTTTTTCATTAAAAGTATTTATAACTTTCATATATTAGTATTTAACTAGATATTAATGGATAGTGTGTACATTTTTTTTTAATGTTAAGTAAAAATAGGCTAATATTTTATTTTAATTAAAAAATTTAAAGAAATGCAAGGAATCCCTGCTTTGCTAAAAGAAAGTTTTATAACAATAAACGAGACTCGACAGAGAATACGAGAATTTGAAAAAAAAAAAAAAAAAAAAAGTGAGAAACATTTTTGAGATGGTGTGAGCAAAAAAGATAAAGTACAAAGCACGTATAGTATTTGATATTAAAAAGAATCTTTCTTATCGTGTTTGTCCCTTACAGCACACGAAAAAAGGCTACTTTTTTTTCTTATACGTAAGAAACAAGAGAGAGAGAGAGAGAGAGAGAGAGAGAGAGAGAGAGAGAGAGAGAGAGAGAGAGAGAGAGAGAGAGAGAGAGAGCAAACTCTTTAGTCTGAATTGACTCAAGTCAAACATACAGAATATTTTCAACACTGCATTTTTTTTTTTTTTTTTTTTTTTTTTTTTTACTTAAAGATGATAAGGAAAGAAAAAAAGTTTAGGAAAAAAAAAAAGAAAAGGAAGGGGTAGTAGAAATTTGCAAAAGTTAGTTGCAAAGAACATGTTTAAACTTGTTAGTGCAGAATCTTCTCGTACTCTCTCTACTGTGACGAATAACTTCTTCTTTTAACTGTGAAGTTATAACTTGTGAAACTTTACTTGCATAATATAGTAACAACTTTTGACCATATGTGTAAGATTGCATCATGCTCTTACATTATAAGATTAACTTGGAAGAAAAAATAAAACGTAAGCTTTTGTAACTAATTAATTTAAAATATTTATATATTTGTAAAGGTATTTTATAGACGCCTGAGAAGAAAAAAGTTTTATAATATATAGAAAAACTTAAATAAAGTTAATTTAGTGGAAAATTTTAAAGAGTTAAGACGCTTTTTTAATTTGTTTTAATAAAATTATATGATCCATACTGAAATTAATATAGGGGATCATTTTTATAAACTTTCACTCAATTGTGGTGATTTAAAAATAATATAATTTAAAAATGCATTTATTTTTTAACTTTATTTCCAAACAATCTTATTGAAAAATTTCTTGATTACAAAAATATATTAAGCTTACATTTATTAGCAATCTTTATTTTTTACTTCACGACAAGAGACGGTCTGAAGAAGAGGACAGACAGTACCAAATTTAATTAATATACAGTAATATAATCCTTGAAAACGTTAAGGAGGATAAAAAAATAACTAGCCCTATGTTTTAATTAAAAAAATTAAATGTGATAAATTTTTCATTCGATTATTCATTGTACATTTTATTACATCGTGAATTTCCCAAGCCTCCTCGTGACCTACATCTGTGATGCACTGTGAAACTGTGCGGTCAGTGACATCAATCTCGAGCTTTATGCAACAATACTGTGTTGACTAACAAAGGAAACGTTCTTTCTTGCCGGGGTTAAGGAGTATTTAAATAGCATGAGAAATCACTCACATACGCTAGCAAATCTACAAGAATTATATTGTGTATTTTTAAGAAATAAATTTATTCAGAGTTACAGATATACAACACCCACCCACCCACCACACCCACACTCACGGCTCCCAATGAGATAGGTGGACTCGTTTGTGAAACATGTAATCAAAAGAAAAGAAAATATTAAATAAACACTTTACATTTCTAGATGCAATATTAGTTCCACTGACCGATTATTCTCCTTTTCAATATATTCAGATTTATTAAAAGTTAATATTATAAATGATAAATCAATAAATTATTAATTAATGTAATACTATACATGTTTGTATAAAACAAATTTATAAATTACAATTATAAAATTTAAATATGAACAACTCGCTAATTGAATATAGTTTTAAGATTTTTTTTTCATTTCATATATTATAATTAATTTTATTTTATTATAATATTATTTAAAAGTTGTCAATGGTAGGCTTGTATTACTCAAATCCAAAAAATGGCCATGTTATTTTTAACTGTCATATAAAAGTCAATGGCAACACATCTGATACAAAATATTAGAACACGAAACCACCAAATACGAGAGAAAAAAAAAATGAAACTAGCATGAGAGAAAGGGGGAGAAATTTTAAAATATATAATATATATAATCCGAACTTTTGCATGGTACCTCTTCTTTTTTTTTATTGTTTGTTTATTTATTTTTTTACTTATTTGAAGTTTTTAATTTTTAAGTATTACCATGGTATAACTATGCAATTTACATTTATCTGTATTTATAATTTATAACACTTTTAGTCATTTCACCGCAGCAACTTATTTATAAAATTTTAGTAAAATACATTTTCAAAAGAAGAATTTCCTACCCATGTCAACTATATATATATATATATATATATATATATATATATATATATATATATATATATATATATATATATATATATATATATATATATATATATATTGTCAAAACTAAAAATTGATTACATCACCACACCTTGATAATACAGTATGTTTAATATATAAATATTGTTTAGTGCAACAATTTTCAAATTTTACATAATGGCCAAAAATTGCTTTATGAAATGAAAAAGCAATAAGGAAGACTAAATAAAATTTTATTCATGTTTTAAACGAGGGACATATTGTCCTGAATCGATTGATATGCAAATTTCTAATTTTCTAGTTCATTAAATATTTTTAATTATTTTTTTTTAAATCGAAAAATTACGTCAAAAAGTAAAAAAAGGAAAAGTTGAAGCCCGTGACGTCATTTTGTGACTTTAAAAAATTAATTAAAAATACTCAATGGACTCAAAAAATAACAACAAATTTTCATACCTATCAATTCAGGACAATGTCTTCTTTATTATTTAATTAACTTTTTTTTTTTAAATTGGTCTTCCTCATTTTATATTTTTAATCAGATAAAATAAAATATTATCCCCTGCAAATAAAAAATGTAGGCAACCGGTACAGCCTTTTTCAACACATACAAAAAAAAATCTTAACTAAGTTAATTTTTAGTGCACCACTGGAATAACAAATTATAAAATGCAGCAGAACACAATGTAACAAATAATAATGATTTGTAATCTCTCTTGTCCAAATCTCATTAAGTTCTATTTTATATGCATACAAGAAAAAAAAAGTTATATGAAGATTTACTACCACTGAATTACATTTTTAACGTCAATATACAATCTCTCTTTTATATTACAGTGATATTTTACAATATGGAAAAAAAATAAAAAAAAAAAAAAATTCTCTCTGGTAGTACAAAGTCAGCACAATTTATATTTAATATATATAAAGAATAAATCAATAATAAAATCTGATATAAAATGTAGAAATATGTTAACAATTGAAATATCATACATATAAAATGTACAGTAATTTTATTGAAACAAAATAGATTTTATGTATCTATAAAATATGTTACAAGATTATACTAGAGACATATATAATAAAAAAAATACATTGTTCAATGTAATCAACATGCTTGTGTGAAATAATATAAGATTTTTATAGTTTATGAAAATTAAAAAAAAAAATTTGAAAAAAAAAATACTGCTTTTAAGTTTGATATTGTTACCTATAATCACAAAAAACGTCATAAATAAAATATTTTTATAAACATTAAAATATTTTACTCACTCAAATTTGAAACCTTTGTTTTTTTAATAAATGCATATTATTTTATGTGTTTCCAAGTCGGTTCAGTTTCTCGGAATAATATTTATATATATTATAAATAATAACTAGAAAACGTTTTTAATAACTAGTTATTGTTACTATGAATAAATGAATGAATAAATAAAATAATAAAATGACAATTAAAATAGACAACTGCTTAGGCCAATAAAGTTTTAATTTTTTATTATTTCATATATTTTATACAGTATTATACAGTATAATATATTATATAATATAATACATATATTTATACTATATATTACACAGTATACTATTATTTCCTATATTATACAATTATTGACAATAATTTTTATTCTAACCATTATTTTTAAGAATCTGTTAATTATTTTTTTTCTAATCATGTTTTACTGTACAATATTTAGGAAAGGAATGATAAAAGTAGAGAAAGATGAAGAATGATACGAATGAGTAAAAGTGTGTGTTCGATGGTCTCAGGTGTTGGTGGCAGCCAAAAGCAAAGAGAGCTGCAGAATTTTGTTAAAAAGGAAGCAGCAAAGATAAATTGGTAGGTTCACGCATAGAGTGTGTGAGCGATTTTATATATATCAAGTTAAAATATATATAACGCGATTTGCAGTTGGTACGGATACTACATGCCAAAGATAACATGGGCAAAAGAGAAAGGTTTACTTTGACTGCAGGGCTATATGTACGCATGTTAAATCTTTTATCATTTTTTATTTTTTACCTTATACAGTATATTTACTTTATTAATTTTTCAATGAACAATATAAACTTTTTTTCTCTCTCTTTATTTTTTTAAGTACCTAAAGAATTAACAATATAAACAATTTTTTCTTAAATATTACGCTAGTATTTTAAAACAAAAATATATCGAGAGTGAGATAGAAATATAAATGGAGAGAGAGAGAGAGAATTTATTTGATTTCTTAGAATGATACGAGTTTTATAATAAAGTATAAAAATATATAATAAAAATATAAAATAAAATTAATCAAGTATAATGGTTGAGACATGAGTTTTATGATCATTTGTAGTAATTTGTGGAGATCTTTAATTACTTCACTACAATTATATCTGTAAGAAATTAAATTTAAATAATTGACCATTAATATCAGGATAATGTTGGAGTAACTGTATACTGTACGTCAATTAAATATACAATTGTAACGTCAATATTTTATATACTTGATGCAATGCAGTAGTGTTATACTGAATGAGCTCTTCTTTTGTTATTTACAAAAGGAAAAATATAATATTTACTTCATTATTTGAAAGTAAATAGAGTTTTATTTACCAACTTTAGTAATCCAAACATGAAATTGGTCTTCAAAATGGAAAGGAATAATAATAATAATTTTTTTATTTATGTATTTTTTTGTTTACTGCAATTACACAAAACACTTAAAATAGAATGCCATAACATAAATATCCAAGAATAAAGATTATTTAAGTCACTACCAACAGTTTCATTACATTTTAATTTTAAAATTTAATCAAAATGATTTGCAAGCTAAAGTAAATTCTGATTATTATGAAAAAAAAATCCAAATAGATTTTTCTTATTAAAATCAATTGCATTAGTATTACTGGTATTCAAGAAAAACAAAACAATAACATTGAAATTTATTAGAATTTGACGTATCTTTCAAATGTATGTCCGTTTTATACATTTTATTGCCTTTATTTTTTAAAACTATACTTTGCTGGAACTTATCAGTTCTGGAACTTATCACTCACCAATAAAAAAAATAATAATATTTTTTGTTGTATTTTTTTTTTTTTGTATATATATATTTTTTTTATTATTTTACTGTTTCGGTGTGTATGTATAATATGGTGTAAATAAATAAACATTTTTAAACATAATATTTTAGATCAAAGAAGCGTTACATATGTAATTAAGTTCAGACATATTAGGAATATTTTTAGTGAACATTAATTAAGGTTTCTATAACTAATTATCACTTATTTTGAATTTCAAACAAAATATTATCACAACAATTGTAATATACTGTCACGCACGTTTATTCCAAGCACAAAGCATATAATATTAATAAATTTGTTTAACTTTCAAACTACGCGTGGTTTAAACGTGATAAACGATCCTCGCTATAGGCAGCCAAACTTGCTGTTATTTGTTGGCGAAACTTCAAACAAATTATCATAAATTGAATTTATATGTTTGGAGAAATAAAGTTATAGCGCACAATTACATAAAGTAAGCTTATTGCTTTTGAAATTTATTTTTATTTATTTCCGTACCTATTTATTCATTTATTTCATAACATTGTTGCTTTAAGTTAATTTAAACCTTCCCCCTAGATAATACACCATATTTATACAAATCCAATACAGATAAAGAAATATAAATAAATTTGTATTTTTGAAATGTTGTGCTGTATATTGGTATACAATATTTAGGATTAAATCATTAATAGTACTGAAAGAAATCATATCCATTACATTTGATCCATAACTATAAAATATTATTTCATTATTTTCAATGCTTTTCTATCTCTTTTTTATTACTTATTAATTTTTATTATTCAGAAATATGAATATTTGAATTTACTATGTAGTATGTACACATATATATTCATATACGATATTTAAATCGAAAGTAGCGTTAGTTTCATTATGAAAACGTAACTTCAGTCATGTACTTCACAGTTGAAAGCTAACGTATTCTTCCCTCTGTGGCGTATTTTGTAACACAAATCCATTGTCGAATGACATATATGTATAAAGCGTATGAACGAATCGAGTTTTGCGTGGCATATATTGCTTTGGCTGCTTTTACTCGTGTGCTGGTCATTAACAATTCACGAAGTGGCGCAGCTAGAAACATACACACCACTCTCTCTCTCTCTCTCTCTCTCTCTCTCTCTCTCTCTCTCTCTCTCTCTCTCTCTCTCTCTCTCTCTCTCTCTCTCTCTCTCTCTCTCTCTCGTGGTGCAAAATGAGCGTGTTTTGTTTCTTCTTTTCTGTTTTTAGCATTCCATGGGGACATTTATAAGGCTAAAAAAATCTTGCTTTTTACTGACGTCAGTTGACATTTACTTTCGCTCTCTCTCTCTCTCTCTCTCTCTCTCTCTCTCTCTCTCTCTCTCTCTCTCGTTCTCTAATTCTACTCTCTTTTTTTCTCTCTTGAGATTTTCAAAATTTTGTATCTCCCTCAATTTCTTAAGTAGAATTTTTTAAAAAGAATATTTCTACATACATATAATTTAAAAAAAAAAAATTATGAAAATTGCAACAAAAAATAATAATAACCTACGAAAATTTTCTACTCTGAAAAACGTTTTGTTGGTGAGAAAAAAAATCCATTTCTTTTGTTGAAAAAGTTTGTGATATTTTTCTACTTTGGGCGTTATGTTTGATTTTGTTTGATTGACTTTGAAGTAAATCAAGTAGAAATGTGTCATTTTATGATGGATTGAAATGACGTAAGACATGAGATTAACTAAAAGAATGGTCAAATCGATTCTTCTACTAAATTACAAAGATGTCATCCTTTTTTATACATACTTCTTAAATCTGGACGAGTGTGTTTGATTACTATATTATGTGAATAAGTATAATAAACATTTTATCTAAAGCATTTAAAATAAATTATTATTATTTAATTTAAATACGATAAACTTATATTATATTATGTAAAAGTTTTAATTAATTTATGATTTTTATGCCGTTATATAATTTTATTTTATTTGCTGAATACGGTGGTGTAAAAATTAAATATAACCTTTGACAGATTTCATGTATACTGCATTATCATTTCTTTTTATAAAAATTATGTTAAATGCATTATTATTATTATTATTTTACTTCACTTATTCTTAATTATGACATTATTTTGTACCAGTTGCATGTCTAGAATAGTAAACGTGCATGTTTCATTAAAACGATAAAAAAAAAGTAAAACAAAACTTTGTATGTATTTATCACACAGCTGCATTGATTTTTTTTATTATTACTATTATTTTGCTACGACATTTTATCATTAAATTATTACATAACGTGCATGACTATGTAGCATGTACAATTTTCATAATTTTGCTTTATGTAAAGCTAAAGATTTAACTTTGATAAGCAAGTTAGTATAACTATTGCAGATACATGGATGCAAATAAAATTATTGCACCATCACGCTGTACTTTTATATGCTGTATATATCAGCAAGAATAAACAAGAATAAAACAAGTAAAAAAGGAATTGAAAATTTTTTTTAATCAAATTTGTAATTTGTTGCAAATGTTTGTCTAAAAAGTAAGTTTTTTTTTTTTTTAAGTTCTATCTCTGAATGTTAAAAGATTTTATTTTATTTAAAATAATCAAGTTGTATTATTTTATTTTAGATTGTTAAAACACACTAATTTTGTATTTTTATATTTAACTCATTTTTATTGTACGTAAAAAAATGGTGATGTTGTGATAAAAAAATGTACATAAAGAGTCTTTGATCAAATTTACATTATATAATATAATAGTTAAAAAATAATAATAATAATAATAAAAACTTATCTGTACAGTTTAATCATTTTTCTGTCAACTTGTGTTTGCATAAGTATTACAGTTAAATACTATCAATCTAAAAATGATATGTATAAACACGTTCTATTTAAATTACAGTAAGAGTTTGGTAGAATCAAAAGTTTTATAACATAAATGTGGTGATTTATGTGAAATAGCTCAGAATTGATATTTATTAAAATATCATTAATACTTATTTGTGACTTATTTTAATTGATATTAAGTAGCTAAAATATTTAAAATATAATTTTACATTCGGTATTCAAAATAAAGTTAGAAAATTCTTAACGAGTTTTATCTCTCTCTCTTACTTTATTTTTCGTTCCAAATATAAGATATAAACTTTCTTTTTATCGAGTTCTTCTTTAGTCATGAAGAATATACCATAATCGAGAACCATAATATTTTGATATATGGTTCTAGAGATAATTTATTTAAAACTTAATAGAGAGAGAAAGAGAATACTGACCGTTAAATATAAAGAATCTCAAGTTATCAAATCCGTTTTGTTGTTCCTTAGAGGCCAGAAATATCACATATATCATATTTTTAGTCTTAAAAAGGCACATTCTAGCTCCTTTAAAAGATGATAAGCCTATATTGTGGATTATAGTACGACTGAATTGAACTTTTTTATTGTTCATACAATACAAGTTTGAAAATTATTTAAATTTTACAAAAAAAATTGTACAAAATAGTGAAATATATATATAGTAGGGGTGCTTATGACAGTTTAATAATAATAATTTTTATTTAGAGCCTACAAAGGGTACAACACAAACCCACGTACATGGTCTTTTGATATCTTTGAAACAATATTTTATAGTCAGAATATTTCATAACGTTTATAAAGTTTAGGAAATGATCTCTTTGTATTGTTGTATGATTTCATAGAATAGATCATGGGTTAGCAATTTAAAATCAATCAATAAATCAATCCCGCAGTGTCATTATGCAATACAACAGTAACACAACTAATATACTTTCAAATACTTTTTATTAACATATAAATGTTTTGTTTTTAAAGTATGTTTTCAGTTAGTTGTAACTTGCTTTTATCCTTGTTAAATACAAAAATTTAGTTTTAAGCTATAAGGGTGTATGCGCATGACGTTATATTTAATGCGCTGGGAGGCCATACTGGAGTAGTGAATAACATTGCTCAGCATAGGACAAACTTCGTTTTTGGCTATTTTCTTTGGGAAATTGGTTAATTTTTTGTTATTGTTATTTTTCTCACATTTTTGAGATACTAATTCAACATATTTATAGCATCAATGCTCTCAAAAATATTGCATAGTGTTTTTAAACTGGCAAAATGAGCTATTTTTCTTATGCCATCCATGTTATTGAGTTATCCAACATGGCGTTGACTTTAACATGAATGCACACACCCTATAGAGTTGTATTCAAACGAAGCAATATTTTACATGAGGAATAAATTTGATGGCATTAAAAAATCATTTAAGGAGGTATGAGATCGTAGATAGCAGTAAGATATCTCTGTATTTATATGCAATGCTTATTTGTAGTATATTTTATTTATATTTGACAATGTCTGGGCCCTAGAGTGAGCCCAAGGCTATATGTTTTTATGTATTTTAAGTATTTTATTTTTTAAAGATTAAATTATAATGTGAGATCTAGTGAGATCTTAAATAAATAAAATTTTGACGTAAAGTATCAATTTCAAAAAAAAAAAAAAAAAAAAAAAAAAAAATGCTTGCATAAAATATTGGAAGCTCGATATTTCTTATCTAGCGCTCACATTATGCACTATTTTTAGTGTGTAAGTCTGACTATCAAATCTCATTGTTTTAATTGTTAAACAAGCACCTGCTGATATACATGATGATGATGTGCTGATGATTGTAAGAGATAGAAATGAATAAATATATTTTGAATTTGAATTTTAGATAGGAAAATATAAACTGTTATCCAATATGACCGACCAATTCTTATGACAATTTTACTATACTTCCACCATGGTCCCCTACCTTCTTAATTTTCATGCCATCAAATTTATCATACAATAATGTCAACCGTGTGAACAGACCATATTGCATTCTGCATAGATAAATATTTCACCATTATATTTTTAAACTTCAAAGCAAAGTAATTTACATCAATTTAATTTATACTTGATCGATACATTAATAACTATTTTATACTGTATAATATACACATAAAGCAAGTAAAATAAGTACCACGTACCGTATCACATTTTCCCTACGTTTATATTAAAATTTTACCTATAACATTTCATTATAAATATAAAACAAAATCAACTATCGTCCAGCTAAAGGCATTTTTGTAATTAAAAATATATAAAGTATAACATAAACTAAAAGTGTGTTGCAATATGAGAATATCAACAACGAAAAGGAAATTTGTTTATAAATTGTAAACATAAAACGTTTGCAGTTAGTTAAACAAGTAGTATAGTTTTAGTTTACATGCCCGACGGGTTGTATATACTACAGGATATTAAATAACAAAATAATTTAACTTCAACCTAATTATAAATGATACTATATTAGTAACTACAAAACATAGTACTGTATAATATTATAATTAAAGTAAATCTTATACTGGTACTCTCATATTATACTTTTTGTATTCTTCATGTACTGTATATATATAATATCTAACTCAGTTAAAAACTTTATTTGATAAATTAAAGAGATTTATTGTGCAAATAATAATAATTAATTATACTAGTATAATAAAAGTAAGGCTGGAGATCACTAAAAGTGAACTTTATACCGGAATAAGTTATTGTTTAAATATAGAGGGGCGAGAATTTTTAATAAAAAGAAGAAAAAACTCCATATCTGATTGAAATTATTGTGTCAAAGTTGCTTTTTTTTTGTATTTTTTTTTAACAGCAAGTATACTTTAGTGGAAAAGTATTAATATATACAAAAATACAATATAGCATTAATAATTCATTTAATTATTATTTTAAGTTATAATTTGAAATATTTTTAAGTACTTTCACTACGAAAATAGATCATTTAATTTAAAGAATGGTTAACTTTGATTTTACATTATGAATTAACTTTCTTTTCTGTAATATATATTATGAAAAGAAAGAATAGAAATGCAAAACACTGCTTTATATAAACTTTTGTTGTAATTTCTTTTACATTTACACTGGCATGACTCTGTCTTTATGTACCGAAATGAAATGAATAACCTGCAATTTTAGTGATGCTTTTCAGTCTATAGTTGTGCAGGTTTTTCATTTTCTTGCGGTACATACAATGTTTATATCATGATTACTATGTGTACTTCCGCTATACAACTGAAAGATAATATCAAGACTCGTTCTTTCATTTGTGTGCCTGCAATTCTAACAAAGCAAGTGCAATTTCTTATAGTAATAGTTTAGTACAGTAAAGGAGAAAGAGAGAGAGAGAGAGAGAGAGAGAGAGAGAGAGAGTAATGTAATGTAATTGCAACATATTTAATATATTACATTACTGCAATGAATGTGACAAGTGAAATTATTACTTAAAACTTTTATGTGACATTTAATTTTATAACCAAGTTTTATCTTGAAGGTCCGGACTTGCGGCGCAAAAGTGAGTTTTCGCCTCTACGTGCGCAGACTTTACAATACCTCACCACCTTAGCCTTGGACCTATTACTTTCAAAAAAAAAAAAATGATGCTACATTTTTCTTTACTAAACGTTGACTTTTCTTATTGCGTATAAGATGTGTGACTATATTTTTAAATTTGTTCAAGCCTTTACACTTCAAGTGGAAATTATCTTTTAAATGTGTGTTTTATTTTCCTTTATTATATTTTAAGTAATACACTTTTGAAATGAAAATAATACCTTCACACAGTTTTAAATGTGCAATAAATTTTATTACAGCATGCAACCATTAAGATTTCATGCAATAAAAGATATCACACAATGCAAATATTGTTCCGTGAGAGCAGGCAATTACAAAATTAAATCAATTACTTTAGAAATTAATGAAAGAAGATAATTAAAAATACATAAAGAATGTCTCTCTCTCTCTCTCTCTCTCTCTCTCTCTATATATATATATATATATATATATATATATATATATATATATATATATATATATATATATATATATATATATATATATATATATATATATATATATATAATATTTCTGCACGTCAAGTTATTCAGGGTTATTATATTTAAACATTAAATTTTTATTTGTAATATGTTTTTTAATTTACAAAATGAAAATAAAAATATTTATTTACAAAAGAAATTGTATTTACATTAGATGGTATAGTTTACTATTGTGCTTTGCAAAATGTTTTTTTAGTGATACGAATTCCATGTATTATTTGGTTGCTTAGAGTGTTAACCATGCATACATGCTTGTTCAACTTTATATAATATACTATATTTATATATATATATGCACACACATTTAAATATATGCATGGGACACACCGTGTAATATAAAAGTAAACAGTAGCATGGGCAGTAGAGGACGAAAAACCACTATTCTCCGTCATTCCGGTGTAATTAAAGTGTAATATCTGAGAGTTGGGTACACAACATGCTCCTACCATCGTACACCATACTTTGTAAGCCACATTATTTTATATTACATTTGCATTACTTACAAATTGTAGTCTCTGTTTTTTTAACACTTTATAGAAAGAAAAACAAAATTAAAAGAAGACTTTATATTATAAAGTTAAGTTGTTATAAATTGTAAAAAGAAAAATCATGCATAGTTTTATTTACTTCCGCGTTTTTTTTTTTTTTTTTTTTTTTTTTTTTTTTTTTTTTTTTTTTTTTTTGCTTAAAATTTCAATAAAATTGTAATGATAAATTACAAAATAATGTAGAGCTATGTGTATAAAAAAATGCAATTAAATGAACTTTTTTGTTTGAATAATATTAATTTAAAAAAAAGAAAAAAATGGAAGCAAATTCATATTAAAACTTACAAATCAGCATAAAATTATACATAAGTAAAAAAAAATCTATGGCAATGATTCTTATTTATGAAATGAGTACTAAAGAATAAGGTAAAACATTCGTAATTATCATTTCAATGAAACTAAAAACACGAAATTTTAAATTGATTGGTTCTCTACGTAATACATCCAAAAAATTACTGTAAACTAGATATATCGAACATTTTGTTGTCCTTATTAGTTTGCCAAATTGCTCTATTTTTGTTTCTTCTTATTTTTTAGTTTAAAATATTTTTCAATTTCTTTACATGCGAAAGACATTCGTCTTTTTCCCCCTAGCATGTCAAACAAATAATAAGACTTCAGTATTGGTGTTTTTTTCTATCCACATGTTATTGGCCATGTCCTATATCAAACCTGTCAATATAATATTGACATAAAATGTTTTTTCATGAAATTTTCTGACTATTGTCTTCCTCTTGTTTAGTTTCCTTTTTTTTAGAGTAGAGTATATAAGCAGCAGATACACATGAAAAGTGAGAGAAAGAAAGAGAAAGAGTAGATAATAATATACAGAGAAGGAGGAGTGAAAACAGCTACATTCATATTTAGGATACAGAGAAAAGGAAAGAAGAGAGAAGTGGAAAGTCAAGAAAAACAAATAGCAAAAAAAAGGAAACAACTTTGAGAAGATGGAAAAATAAAAATGGGAATCAGATGAAATACTATAAGAGATCGCTACTCAAAAAGAAAAGTATATAGCTAAGACGAAGACAGACAACGGGGAAGAGAGAGAGAGAGAGAGAGAGAGAGAAGTGGAGTAAAAGAGAAAGAGAGAAATGAAAATAAGGTTATATTGACACTACGTGAGTGAGAAAGAAGAGAAAATAGAAATTGTCTCGATGACAAGCCAGCATTATCCTGCTCATAGTGTTATCATTGTTATCAAAAACAAAAGCTATTCTAAATATGCCTGTTATTTCATCCCCTGCAGACAATAAACTCTAAATATTATATTAAAATATTGCTTATAACATAAAAGCATTGTTTTTATCACTCTTATACTGATTTTATAGTATATCACATAAACTCAAACAGCTTCTGGAAATTCTTGAAACGTGCATAAAACGTATTTCTGATGTAATTGATTTACTGATTACTATTTTAGTAGCTGTTATTAATTTGTTGTATTTTGTATGGAAAAGAATAAAGCTTATGCCTACTATAATATTCCTGAGTTAATTAAAAACTTAATCCTATATTGTATTATTTTCAAAGTATTTAAGTTCCAGCTATAAAGATTTTGCATTTCATGCTTAATGCTTATATATAAATATATTTGATTTTTTTTTTTTTTTTTTTTTTTTTTTTTTTTAGTGTTTGATACTATAAATTAACTAGAAAAATAGACTGTTGAAATTGTTTTAGTTTAGAGTTATTTTGCTTGACATTCAGGAAAAATAAAACATCAATCGCATGGGGGTGAGGTCATGTCAAGTATAGGGAGTGTCCACCCCTTGTGGCGTTCAGGCAATTTGTTTCACGCCCTGTTGGAGAACAATAGGAAGCACCAGACAACCAGATAAGGGTGTCTTGAAGAAGAGAGAGAGAAACAAAAGACTATCTATAAGCGAGGGTGCTACCAAACTACCATACTTTAGTCAAAATACAGCGAATCTGATAAATCTTCTTGTACATGTCAATCTTAGTCAAGTGGAAGCAGGACCATCTTTATAATACACTAGGCCGTAGCTAAAGTAGAGGACAAGTATTTAATAGGTATCTTTATATAAAAATTAATTTAATTTTAATAAAAAATACTATAATATATTAAACATAAAATAAAAAAATAAAAATCTTAAAATTGAATCAAATCCAAAAAGTGGGATTCAATATGTACTTTTTTGAGTGTCTTTTTTTAAATAAATTATTAAGTGTATAACTACAACTGTAAAGTATTATTAGGAAATTTAGTGACAAATTTAATACTATTATATAATTATAGTAAAACATTTTATTAATTTCAGTCACAAAATACCCTCTGCAATGTTGACATAATAAAACAAAGATAATAATCACATTAACAAATATGCTTCATTTACTTAGCACGGTTTAATATTACATCAAGTTTTTAAGGGATGTATTTAGATGGCTTGTATCTCAAAATATATAAAAAGAAAAATTCCAAACTTTATGATATCATTTGAAAGTTGCTAGTGTAGCATAAAAGTAGCATAAATCATGAAAGTTGAAAAAATTTGCAGAACCCGTGACCATCAGACATCATAATATATATGAGAGAAAACAGTAATTGAAATTAACATGGGTTCTTATGAGACTAAAACTTTAAAAAATCATAATTATAAATCTAGCATGTTGACCCCCCAATTAAAAAAAAATGATGATACTTTATCCTAATGTATAAATGTGCAAAATTTCAGTTTTTTTTTTCTTTACAAATTTTTAGTCAAATTCTAAACTAAATTCACGCCTTCCTGTAATACCAAATGAAAACACTCGCATTATTTTGTATAGTTAAATTTTGATTTAAGTGCATAGCTTACAGTTTTAAAAATAAATTAGAGTAATTAAAAGTATGAATTCTATCCTCTCTCTCTCTCTCTCTCTCTCTCTCTCTCTCTCTCTCTCTCTCTCCTTCCTCTTTTCAAAATGGACAAGTCTGTGTGAAAAGTGTACCAATTTTTGTTATGTAGTTATTTTTTCCAAAATAAAGTCTCAATTCTGGTAAAAGAAAAACTACATCTTAATTCTTGAAAAAATATTGAGTGATTGCATATCTCTAACGATGGCCTATCAAGTGTAGTAAGGAACGTGCTATTTTTTATCCTTTATTTACTCTACTACGTGATCAAGAGTGTAAAAATTGTATACAGTTTTTTACATCACGTTATTGAGTAATGTCTTGTAAAGTAACGAGATATACGCTGCTGTTCTTTTCTTCTCTCTCTCTCTCTCTCTCTCTCTCTCTCTCTCTCTCTCTCTCTCTCTCTTGTTTATAATGAAGTGGAACATGTTCAGATATATATATTTAAAAAAAAACATGAATTTAATCTCGTGTTTTTAATAAATAACATAAAAAAAAACTTCTTTTTTTTTCTTTTCGATTTTTCAGTAACGTATTAATAATGTAATTTTTTAATGAAAAAAAAATTATCCTTCAATCTACGCGTCAGTAATATATTTATAACATATGGAGAGTTTTCATATTTTTACTGTAAGAGAGAGAGAGAGAGAGAGAGCAGACATCATTTTCTTTGTAAACTGCTTCATAATATGAAAAAATTACACGTTTATAATTTTACATACGGACACTGATTTATAGGTTTAATATGTATATATACACTGTATATCTCAATATATATATATATATATATATATATTACAATTTGAGTCAATAGTATAATATGCAAGAAATACGTAAAGTGTAAATAACTGCTATGAAATAATTTGTTAAATTTTGAAAAGTGAGAATTAATTTTCAGTAATATGCGAAACATTAACAATTTTCACAGTGACATTTTTGCTGACTTTGTTAGTTGTATTTTCAATATTGGAAGCTGGTGACAAAATGTGAGCCACATGAGTATTCTCATGACAATGCTTACCATGTTCAATATAATTGAAAGCACAATTCTGTTATTTTATGACTAATGAATCTTCAAATATGTAACAACATGAATTACGTAAAATTTATGGGGAGGGGAGAATCAAATGATGATTTGAAAAATTTTCCATACAATTTGTCCTTTGAAATCTAAAGTAACCAAGAAAATAAATTTTAAAAAAACACACTTTTTTGTAATGCAAAATAATTAAAATATTTATTTTAAATATATCTCATTATAGATGGTTATATTACTGATGACATTTTGTCGTATTGTAATTGTTAATTTTTTTGAACTAAGCGAGTGGATTTTTAATTCCCTTAAGGTTTATAATTACAGGTTGCCTATACAGGTAAGCAACCTATCTGGAATTTAGATATGTTTTTTTTATATAAAATGATCACATGAAGTACAGTCAAAGTACCGGGTTACCGTCGATATTCTTCTATAAATGAAACTTAATATTCAACATATACCATCCATATAATCGTGTTTTACTATTTTAATGAATAAATTAAAATTGTATAAAGTATTGAAAATGGTTACTTTTGAAATAATACTGCGGTGAAGTAGTGATGAAAAATTCACGTACTGTACGTGCATGAGGCACACATATCAAGTAATATTACGTACAGACAGCATAGGACATTGTAATAGCAGAGGAGACTACATGACAGCTAGTGGAGAGTTATATTCAGTGAGCGTGATATGATTAGAATTCAATTGAATACACGTATGGCAAGTACAGCGTAGCAATAATATCCAGACAGCAAGACAGACGCTTTTAATTAGAGACGAGTACAGGTCGTGGTTTGCTGCGCGATATTGCTGGAGTGCGATCATGCGTAAGCCTAGATTGTGTTTTACTGGCTTTCTCTCTCTCTCTCTACCCTCAATCTCTTTTGTCTCTCCTTTGGTTCATTTTCTCGTCCAACATATTTTTATTACTTCTTCTTATCTCTGTCTCTGTCTCTGTCTCTGTCTCTGTCTCTGTCTCTGTCTCTGTCTCTGTCTCTGTCTCTGTCTCTGTCTCTGTCTCTGTCTCTGTCTCTGTCTCTGTCTCTGTCTCTGTCTCTGTCTCTGTCTCTGTCTCTGTCTCTGTCTCTCTCTCTCTCTCTGTCTCTCTCTATCAATCTATCTGTCTATCTATGAAACTGTCTCTCTCGATCACTTACTTTTGATATTATTTTCCAGAGTTAACTTGATTTATGCCTAACTGTTTATTAGACCAAAATCAACTACTCAATAACTATAACAACCTGTCTATTTATTACTTGACAGAAATGTGGTAAGTAGTAAGTCTTGTATGAAGTGACAGAAAAATAAAAGCAAAATTTGGTGTTACATTTTACCCCTTGTGTCATTTTTCTCTCCTGCTACATCATTCGTTTCTTACTTTTACATCCTCTGCCCCCCGCCCTTTTTTTTCTTTCTCCCTTAGCGAGAGCAACAGACAGATAATATTGTACCAAGAGACATTCATTCGTCAGTGAGACAGTGAGAGAGAGAGAGAGAGAGAGAGAGAGAGAGAGAGAGAGAGAGAGAGAGAGAGAGAGAGAGGTCACCACCGCTCGCGGACATATTCATCCACACCAAGTTTCACACTAGAAAGAATATCAATTGAACATGGAAAGAAACCAATGTACCTTTTCCACTCAAACAAATAGATAAAATTTTATATCTATATCGTATCTTATCGAAACGAAAAAAATATGAAATTCTGCAAATATTTTATATTTACAAATAGTAATTTAAAAATATATCATCTCTCTTTCTCTTCATCAAATTTTATGATAAAAAAAATATAAGCTACAAAAATTTATTTTATATTTTGCAATATACAACTAGAAAAAAAAATCAATAATATATATATTTTTTTTTTTAGTTATTTCATGGACGAGAAACCACGATCATGGTTCGTTAAATGAATAATAAAAACTTTTCCAACATACAATAAAATAAAAAATTAATTATTTTACTCACAGAAAAATAAATTTTAATAAATTAACATAAGCTTACATTAATTATAGTTAACATTTATTATTATTTCATTACAGCAGCAAACTTATAATATTTAAATGAAACAGGTGTCAATGTGCTATGTATGTATAACTCTATATTATTACACTTACGTATATTATATGTAATAATAAAATAAAAAGTTAGGAAGCTTATAGTTTTCTTATGGGAATAAAAGAGTTTTACTATAAATTTTATAAATTTAAAACTCATGGGATAAGAATATGTATATATATATATATATATATATATATATATATATGTGTGTGTGTGTGTGTGTGTGTGTGTGTGTGTGTGTATATATGTATATATGTATAAATGTGTGTGTGTGTGTGTGTGTGTTAAGGAAATATCAGCTATATATATAGAAACACTGAATATGACGGTAAAACTCTTCTTCTCACACAGTTGAGTTTTTTTTTTTTTTTTTTTTTTTGACAATATTATTTTAGTGTGTAGGTGCTACATTGAGCAGGGGCTATTTTTGGAACCAGTATAGTAGGCGTCTTTAGAGAGAGACCAAAGTAAAAGTACATTGACAGCTGCCTAAAGATTTGATAAGAATAACGAGAGAAAGAGAGAGAGACACGCTGTGTTGTTACGTCCCTAAAGGTGAATATTGATTACTGTGATAACCACCCTTGTCTCCCTTGTATTAAAAGTCACAAATAAGACCATTTTATGTCACCCCACTAATTAAAAATTGCCTTTTGAGATGTTTATCTATTTTAAATCAATCTTGTAAATTTATTCTTTAGATTGTATCATTAGTTATAATAATTAGCCTCATGGAGAGTAGCGACTGAAAAGTTAGCTGTGCTGTTCAGCAAGGCTACTTCTCACCGCTAATGAAATAAAATTTGCCACTGCTATGTTTCTTTATTGTGAAAAAAATCAAAGACGCCCTAAAAGAAAAGAATGCTGTAGAAATGCATAATCTATGCTTAAAGCATAATTTTAAAATAATAATATATAGTAAAATAAAAAGTTTACACTAATATAGAGAGAGCTAATTGTTCAACCACCATAAAAATATATTTTTTCGCATAATAGAAACAAAATCTCATTGCCTAAATGTTCCATTTGCAAAATTCATAGGTTTATATTGGGATCTATGTCTGTATTTTGTAGAATAAGTTTGTTGTTGATAGTATAATAAATATCACTAATTTCTGTATAAATTGTAAAACAGAATTTCATTTACTCAGGTTTGCTGAGGAAAATGTAAAAGATTGGTACATCGATCGGACAACTATCTTCATAAAAGACAAACTCTCTCTCTCTCTCTCTCTCTCTCTCTCTCTCTCTCTCTCTCTCTCTCTCTCTCTCTCTCTCTCTCTCTCTCTCTCTCTCTCTCTCTCCACTACCTCTCGTATGTATTATAAACATACGTAAACTCAACTACTTTTTTCCTTTATGTTATGCAACAAAAATACGTACATACAAAATTTGTGCCATAAATATATTCCCATAGGATCTAATTTGATAAACGTTCTCTCTTTTTTTTATACAATACATACCATTTTTATGTAACATGTATGTAAATAAGTAAAAAAAAAAAAAAATAAATAAATAAAAAAAAAAAAAAAAAAAAAAAAAAAAAAGGAAAAGTTAAATTTAAAATCAAATCTATACATTCTCGACTTAATCTGATAAGGGAGGGAAATGTGCTTCAATAACTCGGCTTACCATTTTTTATATAATATTAAAAAGAAAAAAAGTTTTGATATTTTATCATTTTGCCAAAACTTAGGAAATTACATTTGGTGATTTTGAAAGGAACAGTAAAAAGTTAAAAATATATATTATACTATATGAGAGATTTTATACATATAAAAAAATCTGAAAAAATTTAATGCATATATCTAGGGATCAAAATATATTATGGAACATTTTTGCTGCTTTTTATTTTTCCGTTTTATAATTTTAGAAAACAAGCTTCAATAGACATTTACTTGATACACTTTGCAATAATTCCATTTGATATAAATCCTAAATTATAATTCATCAAAAATTGTTCCAACTGTTTTTTTTTTTTTTTTTTTTTTTTTTTTTTTTTTTTTACTACAATTATTAATAGTTTAGACAGAGCCATAAACCACATGAAACACCATGATTGTGTTTTTTAATGATTGATCACAAAATGGGATCTTCAAAACTGATGACAAATTTTACCAGAATGTAAATGTGACCCCACATATGAGCGTGAAAATACTGTAAAATATGCAATTTGCGTGACAATTTCTGTTTCTGACGTCAGAAACGGGCAAAAAATAGAATAAAAATGTTTTGCGGATTGCAAAAATCGAAATTTTCAGATCACTGCTACAGCGCTAGAGTTGGGTTTTGAGACAAACTAATGTTATTAGTGTAAGTCTCATCAAGTTTTTAGTGATATACAGTCGGAACATTGAATGATTGAGTGTCGACAAAGCGCGGCAAATATGTGCAGTCCGAGTGGTTCCTGCCTAAAATGGCGGCATGGCGGTTGGCGCCAATTTTTTTTCTTTTTAAATATCACACGATGCCGCAGATTCAGACTTCATCTAAATCGTATAGTACTTGAATTAAAGGATATAATAGTGCATTACATTCTAGAGTTATGAAACTTGGTACACTTGCAGTTGACACCCAGCCTATGATTTTCATGGGCTGAGCCACCCGGGGTACCCAACCCTTGCACCCCTGGAGACCCTTGAAGTATGATTTAATTTGTTATGCCTAAACTATGGGTTTTAGCAAAAAATGCTTGAAACAAAAGTTGTTCAGCATACCTTTTCATATGCCCATGAATTTTTTCAAAATGCTATGTTGCCGCATTTGCAAACAGTGTTGCCGAATATAGCTCACCATATCCGTAATATAATGTAAAATGATTTTTCTTTTTTTTTTTTTAATATGCAGTTTATATTTTTGATATTTTGATGTAAAATGCATTTAAACTAGCAGTAATATTATTTAATACACAATTTAATGATTACAAAATTAATTATTTTATATAAAAAAATAAAGAAAGAAAGAAACTTTTAACCTTTATAAATATAAAAAAAGTGCATTTGACAGAGTACGTTAAACCCGTATAAATATAGGTTTTCAGTTACTCCTGTGCTGTACAAACATGCACGTAATTTTTAAAACATAATATCAACATGTTAAGGAACAACATTTAGGGGTAAGCCATTCTCAGGGGTCAACCCTGTGACCCTGAAAAATCGCAAAGTGTACACATTTAACAAAAACTCTTACTTTATTTTGGCATTTTATTGATATTTAGTGACTTTGGCGTGAGAAATGAGCACTAAAAGGGTTGACCCTTGAAAATTAAGGACTCAAACACTTTAAATATTTTTAAAGTACCCAGTTATCAATTTTTTGGGGCTGAGACCCTTCAGGACTATAGACACTTAAAGACCCTGGTTCCTTGTCTGATTTAAGGTGACCAGGAACCAGGGTCTTTAAGTGCCTATAGTCCTGAATGTTCTCAGCCCCAAAAAATTGATAACTGGGTACTTTAAAAATATTTAAAGTGTTTGAGTCCTTAATTCTCAAGGGTCAACCCTTTTAGTGCTCATTTCTCACGCCAAAGTCACTAAATATCAATAAAATGCCAAAATAAAGTAAGAGTTTTTGTTAAATGTGTACACTTTGCGATTTTTCAGGGTCACAGGGTTGACCCCTGAGGATGGCTTACCCCTAAATGTTGTTCCTTAACATGTTGATATTATGTTTTAAAAATTACGTGCATGTTTACAGCACAGGAGTAACTGAAAACCTATATTTATACGGGTTTAACGTACTGTCAAATGCACTTATATTTATAAAGGTTAAAAGTTTCTTTCTTTATTTATTTTTTTATATAAAATAATTAATTTTGTAATCATTAAATTGTGTATTAAATAATATTACTGCTAGTTTAAATGCATTTTACATCAAAATATCAAAAATATAAACTGCATATTAAAAAAAAAAAAAGAAAAATCATTTTACATTATATTACGGATATGGTGAGCTATATTCGGCAACACTGTTTGCAAATGCGGCAACATAGCATTTTGAAAAAATTCATGGGCATATGAAAAGGTATGCTGAACAACTTTTGTTTCAAGCATTTTTTGCTAAAACCCATAGTTTAGGCATAACAAATTAAATCATACTTCAAGGGTCTCCAGGGGTACAAGGGTTGGGTACCCCGGGTGGCTCAGCCCATGAAAATCATAGGCTGGGTGTCAACTGCAAGTGTACCAAGTTTCATAACTCTAGAATGTAATGCACTATTATATCCTTTAATTCAAGTACTATACGATTTAGATGAAGTCTGAATCTGCGGCATCGTGTGATATTTAAAAAGAAAAAAAATTGGCGCCAACCGCCATGCCGCCATTTTAGGCAGGAACCACTCGGACTGCACATATTTGCCGCGCTTTGTCGACACTCAATCATTCAATGTTCCGACTGTAAATACTTACATTTTCTTGTGGTCTATTCCTTTAAGTGTAGGTATGTGTACATCAAATTTGAAATCGTATTATAATGTGTACGACCAAATACTTTCAAATTTACACGGGCAAAAAAATAAAATAAAACGATAAAAAAAATCCAGAAATAACTCATACAAAATATCCTTTAATTTAAAAAAAAAAAAATAAAAAAAAAAAAAAACGGTGCCTTTGTTGCTTTTATGTAGCTTATAAAAATAAAATAATAAAACAAAAAAACATACGTATACTGTATAATGTTATTATGTATTTTTTTCCATTGGTATTTAAATATATTTCCTTTTTTCAATGTAAATTTTAAATTAAATTAATTTCGTTATTAAAATGATTGATTGTATATATGTATATAAACTAGCCTCAGGGTTGCTGATAAAATGAAAATAATAATAATAATAAAATAAAAATATTTAAAGCGGGTTAATAATCCTATTAATTACGCATGGTTCGACTAATAAAAAAAAATATTTTAAATCATTCAAATAACACAATATCATTTATAATCATAAAAATAAATAATATAAATTTTAATACTTTCATCATCATATATATTATGTAGTTTGTTCATTTATGTAAAATTATATTATTTTATAATTAATTTCAATTAAATTATTATATCTTAAGGCTATTTTAATATAATAATATTTTTAACTTAAAAAAAGTAATAGTGTAAAATGTAGTAAAATTACAATTTGAATATACTTATATAATGTTTTTCACAGTGACAAATTAAAGGGTTGGTAAATTGGTTGGAATTACGGTTGCCGCAACAATGGTTTCAAGTAAAGTAACAACAATTGAGCTAGAAGGGGTGGCGATGTGACGCACACACACACATACATAAAGTGTGTATATATATATATATATATATATATATATATATATATATATATATATATATATATATATATATATATATATATATATATACACACACACACACACACGTCTATATGTATGTGAGCAAGCTAGCAAGCGTGGAAATTACAGTCATTACGTTATACGTGGTGAGCCAAATTATCCGAGCAACTCAAGTTGGCAATCGATGGACATGGCCCACAACCGCGTACTTTTAGTGTTAAAAACCTCCTCCTCATCCTGATCCTCTCTTACCTACCTACTCTCTCATACCACTGAGTTTTTCACTGCTTTACTTTTTTCTATACTGAACACGGAGAAAATCCGCAGGTACATTTAATATATGGGTATAGAAATGCGTTGGAGATGCTCTCCTCTCTCATTCATTATTATTTTTCTCTCACTTTTACTCTTTCGTTTCACTGAATTTAGCAAAAAATATTTTACTCTCAATTTCTAGGAAAATTTATCTCTTTTAACTCATTTCATCGAAGATCAAATTCATACACAGGTAATGATTTGATTCACTCCAAGCACACTCAATTTTATTTGTAAATCTTTAAAATGTGGTTTTTGTAACATAATATTATAATACAAAAAAACATAAAACTTAAATTGGAAAAAAAAATGCATAAGTATACATGCACGAATAAAATAGTGATTCTTGCTATTACCGAAACCACATGTTAAAGGATTGAAACATTTTATTTTTTTAAATTTGTTCCAGTTAATATATGGCACCATACTTTCATTCATGTGTGTGTATGTATACTATAGTAAATAATAAAGTAAAAGTATCAGACACACAATAATACTGAAAACGTACATACAGTAAATAATAAAAATAAAATAAACATCGTTACGTTTGCACAAATCTATTTTGTTTAAATAGTTATCTATTTTATGTAAAACACACACGTTTCACAAAATAACAATTTACATTACAATTTGAAAACAAGCGATGCATATCATATTATCAACACTTTTAACCCATATATTCAAACAACTTATGTAATGTATTTTTCAGTACAAGCAGTGATGCATGTATAAATATAGTGACTAGTGACAGTAGTTGAATACAATAGGGAAATGACACAGAAAATAAGATTGCTAGATTTAAAATCCTTAGCACCTGTTAATAACAAGATTCATTGTTATATACAAAATATATATAAACATTTATATATATTTTTTATATTTCTCATGTATGAAGTGAAGCATGAGAAGAATGAATGCTTCATTATAAAATGTATTGTGAAGCATATATATATATATATATATATATATATATATATATATATATATATATATATATAGAGAGAGAGAGAGAGAGAGAGAGAGAGAGAGAGAGAGAGAGAGAGAGAGAGCTAACCTAGTTACTTTTAATTGGGACGTTGCAGGTGATAACGCCACTTCTTAGTTTTTTTTTTTTTTCTATGTCATGTATTCTCGTTTTCTCGCTCAAACTAGAATATTATATTGTACTAGCTTTTTTTATCTTTAACTTTTATAACTTTGCATATATATATGTTTGTAACAGTACTATTATTATAATAACAAAAAGCTTATGTATTGGTGTAGGCTTTCACGGTTCTGTTCTGTGTATGAGAGTTGTTGCTAGTCTCATAATATGGAGTCTCAGAGTCTCAGTTGCTATAGTCTCATTATTATTATTATTATTGATTCTTTTTTTAGAGTTTAATTTAAAATTATTAAATTTATGCTATTGAACAAATATTTAACAAAAAGTGAAGAAATTTTCATTGTTCAATCTTTAGGCTTGTCAATTCAGTTTTGTCATTTTTTTTTTCAGACCTTTTCAAGTGTTATATGTTAATTTAGTTAAATGCTGCTTAATGAACAACAATAGATTTTGGGTTGAATTAGCATATCTTGTTTCTACTGTATAAACTTTTATTGCAGATAATGTAATTTTAAAAATATTAAAATTTATATAAAAGATGTAAAGACAAATTGGATGAAAAATAATGCAAATTGAAACTGCTTTAGAAATTAAAATAGATTTTCTTAATGTTTTATTTGAAAAATGAATTAAAAATTAAACAAAAGTGAAATACACCTTAACACTCGCATTAAAAAATAATTAGTCCATAGAGGACTTTAATTCAATAAAAACGTCTTTTTCAATAATTTTTTATTGTTATAGTGATTTGTTCCTTCCGTGAAAGTCTTTATTATTTGTCCTCTCTCTCTCTCTCTCTCTCTCTCTCTCTCTCTCTCTCTCTCTCTCTCTCTCTCTCTCTCTCTCTCTCTCTCTCTCTCTCTCTCTCTTTCTCTCTTCCCATCTACCCTATCAATATCAACATCACATCTACGCAGCTTTGCATTGTGTTCCAAATAAGATAATAAAACCGTAAAATCTTATATGAACCTCTTTATTACATAATTGAGATAGGAAGTAATATCGTTGCAAGCAAAATAAGATATAAAACTATTGTAAGACCTTATCATCAATTTTGATACTAAATACTTGAAATATTACAGAAAGGTATAACGATATTTAGTGATAGTTTTACCTAATATTATAAAGGTATTTCATGTTTAAAAGCTATAAAATAAATTATTTTATGTGTGTAATTTCGACTTACATGAAAGGGTATTATCCTCTATAAATGTTAATGGTAATTTTATTGATGTAAAAGAAGAATTAGGAAAAAGGTTATTTTTAACTCCTTTATTTTTTCCTTCAATTAATGGTTTTCTTCTGTAAATAACATTATTGACACTTTTTCTTTTATTTAATTACGCTACTCGTATATGAATAGTATTAAAGTACATTAACTTTTTATTACGATTGTTTCTTTAATTTTTATGAACTTTTTTGCTAGTAAATGCCATTATTACAAATTATAAAAAACTTAAAACAAACTCAATTTATTAACAAAAAATATGACTATTATAGTAAACATTGGATACTAAAAAAACAAATGTAATGATATTTTTTTCTCTCTCCCGGAAGATGGCAATAGAATTTTTTCTCTCTAAATACATTTACTGTAATTTGACCTCACCATCTTTAGCTCATTAGCACACTTTCTTTATTGTACAAGTTGCGTGGAAACAACCAGGGGTCGTGAACACAAAAACAATCAGGAATTTGTAATTAATTTTTTGTTGCTTTATAATATGCAACTTGAATTTACAAAAACATAACTTTAAATTTATTTCTTGCCACAAAAGAACAAAAACATATTTTATTTATTGAACTATTCTACTAGTAGAAATGAAATTACGCAGCTGTTAGGTATACATAATTGCTCACTAAACATATTATAGATATTGCTCATTAGCAATGAAAGTACGGGTGAATCTGATTAAGCGTAATTTTGTGCAAAATCAGCTTAGAAATATTAACTCTATACACCTTATTAAAATCAACACAATATAGTTTTAAATGAAGCCTATTATATACCATATTATTTAATTTGCAAGTATTAAGTAAAAAATAAAAAAGTATATTATATCTCTCTAAAACAGAAATGGATAATTTTTTTATACGTTGATACAAAATTAATATTATAAATTCTTGCGGGATTAATTCTGTTACGATGTTGATGTTTTTTTGTTGTTGTTGATAATTTGAAGTAAATGTATACATTTACTACTTTTTGTATCTATTATATTTTATGTAAAATGCCATAGATAAATTAGTATTTTATGGTATATTTTTTAAATTTTGCCAAAGAAATCAATAAAAAGCATAATTTTGTAACAAATTTACTTGAATTTTAATTTTGTAGAATGAACTCTGGTAACTTTTTATTTATGTACAAAATCTTGAAAACAAGATGGAAAAAGTATTGATTTATCCAATTATATCTCGGATTGAAACGAAATCCGATAATTTGCCCCTTATATGTAGACTATACATATACGTTACCAATGTGATTAAAATATTGACATTATATCGAATTCCAAAATAATATATTGATGTAACTCATTATGCTAATAGAATTATCTTATAAATACTTGTAAAAAATAAAAAAATAAAAAGGAAACTCGAAAATCATTTTATTTTTTCCCACAAAAATTTAATGATAACCATTGAAACTTTTATTGAAATTTCTATTTTGACTTTGTTTATTTTCATATCTTACAAATATTTTTAAAATATTTTGCCAGTTAAATCTTATTTATAAAAAATTACTACTCAGCAAACACACACACACACACGATTGTGTACACACGTTTGTGACAAAATATTTAACCATTATAAAACTGACGCATAATTTAAAATATTGTTATTATGAGAAAAAATATGAGCTGAATTTAAGTGCTAAAAAATATTATAATACAATCGTTTGTACTTGCAATTTTCTGTTTTTAGATCCACGAATGTACTGTAAGTTAAGTAAAAATTGAGACTTTGTAATGACACATGCAACGATATTTGTGTCACTTTTTACCTAACAGACAGTACATATAAGCCTAATACAATTACATATATACGCATGCACATTTTACGCAAAAATGCATATTATAGACACAACAGATAAGTGCATTTTAGTATGATATCCATTTGTTTTTCATTTGAAAAATTTAATTTCCATTTCAATGTTTAGCTTATAAAAAATTAGAATTACATTTCCTGATGTTAGCCCACTGACATGTTTACTGACAAACAACATAATTCTTTTTGGCATAAGCAGTGATCAACAGTAAAAAGTAATTTACATTTAAATTTTTTTGTTCATAAATATTACGTCATTATGTTTTACGATATAATATAAAAGTATATTATACACTTTTAATATTTTAGTATGAAAATATATATGTAAATTGTACTATCTCTTTAATATAATGTTTATGAATACTATAACTATGATGTTAACATGTATATGCAAAATTTTTGTTAATAACAAGTTTTAAAATTAAAGTATAACAAAATACAAGTGCTAAAAACCACGCTTTGTTTGCTAAATTAGCATATTTACTTTGCAATATGATCACATGCTATACACATTGGTATCTACTCACAATGTTATTTAAGTGGGTCGAAGATCGAACAAATCTCATTAAACTTTTAGTAAATGGTGACTCATTCTCATTTCTCAATGTGCATAGAAGACTTTTTTTGTCTCATCAAATACTGATCGTCTTTTAAAAGTATTTTACTATTATGTTCTTATGTTTGTTTTTTTCTTGTGACTTGGAAAGTAAGATCATGTTTTTTTTTTTTTTTTTTTTTTTTTTTTTTTTTTTTTTTTTTTTTGGAAGGGGAAACTTTATTGCAATGTAATTTAATTACAACTCAGTTACTACCAAAAGTTTATATTTTAATTAATTATTGTACATAATGCAGTAAAATGTATTCAAAAAGAAAAGATCATACACATCTTATAGCCAAAATTTCACAAATAAAATTATAATATAGAGTAATAAAGGAACACTGTTTTGAGGCTGACTATAAGCAATTTCATTTACTTCAGCTTCTGTTTTGACATACTGCGCATGTGTAGTACGTGAAAACGGAAGCGGATGTGAGCGAAAGCACTGAAAGTTGGCCTCAGAACAGTTGTTCCTTTACTAGTCAATAAAAAAAGGCAAGTGAGTCTAAAAAGTTGAGAAACAAACTACAGGATAAATATACACAAATATAATATAATTATGTAATTATGATATTTACAAATACAGAAAACAAAATATCACTTGAAAATTATACTATATTAAAAATTACAATATTACATTTTATTTTACTGCTATTTTGTATTGCATTGCATTATACCTAAAATATTATTTTTCCGGTTTTAAAATAGTCAATCTTTATATCTTCTATAAGCATTCATGTTAGAGAAACGTTGGTACATGCAATCATAGAACTACAATTACAATTTGGAGAATATATAATAATAATAGTTCTTTATTGGGTTTAAAATGAGATTGTACATAATAAAAATATATAAAAAAAAGACAAAAACAAAACAAGTAAGTAACCCAACGGATGATGAGAAAAAGGCAAAATGCCTATACACTTAAAGTGGTCTCACACCTTTATCAGAAAAACTGCTTCGACAATAAATAACATAAAATTATACATATCAACATGTATCAAATTTATAATATACTAACCTTAAAAAAATTATGTGAAGCTCAAATTTAAAATATTCTGTTATATAGATGTTACTACTACAGTATAAAAGATATAATCAATGTTTCTCTCTCTCTCTCTCTCTCTCTCTCTCTCTCTCTCTCTCTCTCTCTCTCTCTCTCTCTACCCCTCTGTATGCTAGGACTAGAAGGTATACGTGAACACAATTATGAAGGCAAACTGAATTTATTTGCAATCTACGTCTCCTGTGGATTTAGGATTTAGGTCATGAACAAATACTAATGAACTTGCATTTTACGTCTTTCGATTCAACCTGACAGATATTAAAATTTATTATTTCTCTCAAATTAAAATTACAAAAAGAAACAAAAGTAATCTACGTCAGTTTTATCGTAACCCTACTTTAAAAACAGAAGCTAGGGGCGCATTGCAACTAATGAGAGAGAAAAACTTGCATTTTACATTTAGAAAAGTTTTAGTTAAAAAAATAAAAGTTTTCTTACTTAAAAATTCCTACACCATATAGAAAGTAAAATAATACGTTTTAAATTGCTCGTTAAAAGTTTGATAAAATCGAATGTTTAATTTAAACACAAAAATTAAACAAGAAATAACTTATCGAATTCGTTTCTTCAAATGAGCTAACAATAACCTTCCACCGATGAAACTTTTCATCTGTATCTCGTGGAGCACCAAAAACTTCCAACTTTTTCGATTTTTTTTTTTAAGTATATAAACTTTGCACAACATTAAATTCAATACAATACAAATATACAGTCAATGTTTTTTTAGTTTATCTCTAGCGTAAGAGGCGGAAAAAGAGACTGTTGGTATGAGAAAGAAGACAAGATCTGTCGGTAGAGGAGTATTCACTTCTTGCTGTGCTCAAATGGTCTAACTTGCACGATAAATAGTAACGCATATTCGCTTGTTCACAGTTTCATTTCTAAAGCAAAATTTCATTTTTTTTTTTTTTTTAATTTTAATACAATGATTGTGATTTATACAGGAACTAGAGAAATTGATGGAAAAATAAACAAACTGCTAATATAATAAATCCTAGGTTGAACACAACATTATGTGAAATCTGGCATGAGTTTTTATTTTTATTGAAGTTAGTTGAAGTGAAGTAATGTAAAAAAATGTAAAAATAATATATTGAATGAATCATTTATATTTTGAAAAAATAATATGTAAACTATATAAAAATTCATTCACACGTAGTGTACCCAAAATATGCAAACTCGTTTAAAATTCAACTTTTTTTTTGCCAAAAAAGGAAAAAAAAAACTCAACTTAAGCAACATGCAAGTGTTTTTCAAGATAGTACTTAAGTATTACAAAAAAAAAAAATAAAGTGTAGAGATTTTTCTCATATTTACATAAGTAAGAGTAAGTTAAACGAACTCACTAGTTTTTTTTTTTAATGAACTCTTGTAAATTTGTTTATAAAAATACAAAAAAAAAAGTATTAATTCTAAAAAACGTTATATGCATAACATTAAAGGTGGCACTCGTTTTATGGTAATTTTATACCGTGTATATTATTTTCAAAAGTTATATAACCAACGAAATGTAGCATCATAGTATCAACGTAACATTGTAAAGAGGATGTATGCGATGATGATACTCTATATATGTATATGAATAAAAAAATATGTATGTACTTTAAACATGATGATAATTTATAGTTATATTTTATGAGATCTTTTCATAATAATGAACATTGTATATATTTATAATATTTCATATATAAAATATGATGTTTCTAATAATAATAATAATATTTATTTATGTAGGTACACTGAAACCAGCAAAAATTATGTTTTTAACGATCATTAAATTAGATAAAAAAAAAATCATGCTGAATATGAATTTAGACCTAAAAAGCATGTGATCTTGGCTAGTTTTATGACGCGAAATGAACATTTCACTTGAAGGTGTGGGAAAAAAATCACCCATAATAATAATACTAATAAACTTTGTTGTGGCAATTGAATTAATTTATAAAATTAATAATAGCCAAATTATGTTCAGAATTTTGTTTTCCATTCGGTACAGTAAATTTTAAATGTATGTAACAATCGAAATTTTGGTTGTACAATGTACGATTACGTCTGAAAACTGCTGATATTTTTCATTGAGAAATAATAATAATAATAGAAGACAAAATTAATAATAATTCTTTAAAAATATCTTCCGTCTATTTTATCACAAAATCCAGCAAAACAATAGACATTGATATTTTACCGTATAAAAACCGTGAAGGCAAAATATAGGAAAACTACGTTGGAATAAAAAGAAAAAAGGTAGTAAATACATATAGTGAGTTAATTCTTAGCAATAATAGCCTACTTTACTGCATACCAGCATTGGACGTTATAAGTATTTGGAAAAGCTCTAACAACATTGATGACACTTCTATTGAAAAGATCAATACAACAATTTTGATCTGGGAAATAAGCACGTGCAACCATTTCAAGTTTTTACTTTTTTTTTTTTATATCCTCTTTCAAACACACACCAAACATATAAACCATTAACTAATATAATATACAAGAGAGTAAATTGTAAAAAATAAAACTGTACCATGTGACGTCAATTTAAATAATTTAAAATGTAAAAATGCGTAATATTATATGCTAAATTTAATGTTGTCTCGGCAATTACTTAAGAATTGTCGTGCATATAGTTAACTCTTTTCTTTTTTTTTTCTTTTTTCCTTCTACTTTTTTTCCCTCTAGCTATAATTTTTCTTTTTAAAACTTTAAATTAAATTTTCTTTCTTTTACATTATACAAAAAAAAAGGAGAGAAAAATATAAAAGTTGGTAAAGAAAAAGAATACTTTTTTTTTATCTATCTTTATTTTTCTAAATGCTACACAATTAAGTAAAATTACAATTTTAATATAATAATTGAACAAGTTATTAATTATGTAACCATAAAAAATAATAATAAAAGAATTATTTTAAATAATTACAAAAGTACATGCTATATGTAGATAAAAATATTATTAATTAAAAATTGTTAAGGGAAGTTAAAAAGAGATATTAAAAAATATATAATAAAAATTTTGTTCGTGTAAAACGATTCGGTGCACATGAGTTCCGATGGTCTTCCCCTTTTTTTCTCATTACATATTTCTCTCTCTCTCTCTCTCTCTCTCCCACCTTCGCATGGTCGCACTAATCATCTTTAATGTGGCTTTAATGGCCTGCCTTCCTCGGCTTCGTTTGTAGAACAAGCTGGAATGAGAGAAGGAGAGTCCTATCTACTCTGTAATAACTCGATTTTAAGTCCCGCTTGGAGTGTGATGCTGTCCTTCCTGACTCTCTCTCTCTCTCTCTCTCTCTCTCTCTCTCTCTTTCTCTCATCAGCATGTTCATCAACAGAAATGCCATCGTTTCTCATCATTTTAGAAAACTTTCATATAAAATTTTCTTTCATTCATAAACTCACCCTAAAAGAGAAATATAAAATGCAAGATTTGCAGAAAATTTTCAATATTATAGAATTTTTAAGTGATATTAAATAATCCTTTTATATTTAAAAGAAAATAATTTTGATAACCTTTTTCTTAATGGTATAAAATAATATTAAATTCATTTCTACATACATTTCTAAAAAAGAAGAAGTAAATACTCATTGTTTAAGCATTTAGTTTCGTAGGGATTAAAATTAAAACATTTATGGGAAAGCAAAATATGGGGATTTTATTATATATGTATTATACGTATTAAGTAAAATGCATTTATATGTTGTATTTCTTTGTGTATACAATTTGAAAGGAAGTATAGAACTGAGTGAGTATTATAAACAATGATGTATGATTTATATACAATGCATAAAATAATATCTTTGTGTAAGCTTTGTATCAAGCTACGTATACAAAGTATTGTATAACCTGTGCTAAATATACACAGTATTATACGTAATATATAGTCATAGTTATATCAAGGACAATAATACATACAGATTCATTTTTATGTTACACAGTAAAATTTTTAATATCAAATATTGAAATAAACCAAATAACCTTGGTGCTTTAAAGAAATCGTCTCTCTCTCTCTCTCTCTCTCTCTCTCTCTCTCTCTCTCTCTCTCTCTCTCTCTCTCTCTCTCTCTCTATATATATATATATATATATATATATATATATATATATATATATATATATATAT